>CABHPQ010165444.1:34850-57771 GCA_902168405.1 Peromyscus aztecus | reverse complement strand
GGAAAGGAGCAAAACTACACAGAGAAACCCTGTCTCAAAAAACCAAAAAGAAAAACAAAAAAAAGTATACTCCAGATAAGCTGAACCCTTCAGTTGTTTGTATGGTAGGCTATTCAGCAATCATATGTGTGGCTAATATTAAGAATATATTGCTGGGCAGTGGTGGAGAACACCTTTCATCCCAGCACTTGGAAGGCATAGCCAGACAGATCTCTGTGAGTTCGAGGCCAGCCTGGGCTACAAAGCAAGTTCCAAGAAAGGCTCCAAAGCTACATAGAGAAACCCTGTCTTAAATAAATAAATAAATAAATAAATAAATAAATAAATAAATAAATAAATAAATAAATAATAAATAGAAAAGAAAAAGAAAAAGGAAAGAAAGAATATATCTATCTTTGGCACTAAATGTTTATGTAACAAACTAATATGTAAACAGATTTGTTAACATACCTTCCACTAATGTAATATCCTCACTGATTCCACTATATTCTCCAAACCCAATATTATTTACAGCTACTGCTCTGAACTGAAATGTTCCTTTCAGGTTTTTGGACTTCCATGTGCAAATGCTACTGCAGGTCCCATTAAACGCCATCTTCCACCTTAAACTCTGGTTCTGTGAATCATTGGAAATGCCCTTTCTGCAAAAGAAAACAGTAGATTAATAGTCACCTACAGTACATACGACAATGTGTTATTTCTAGTCTCTTGTTGCGTATCACACACTTGACCTTATTTCTGTTGCATGACTTGCCACAGAACAACGCATACTTACCAAAGTCTTATCAATTAATGAGCAAACCAAGTCAATCCATCAAAAGAGTAAGGAATAATCAATGGCAGAGAGAAAGCTAATGACCCTGTTCCTACTGTCTAAAATGCAGGAAATTGCTGAGCTTCAAACACATAATCACTTCACATTTTCTAGCTAGAAAGTTTGCACTTTTTTCCTTTTTTTTTCTTTCCCGCGTGTATGTGTGGTGTATATGTACATGTGTGTACACAGCCCTGCATGCGTTGCAGAGGCGATAGGAAAACACTGGGCATCCTGATTTATCACTCCCTTGCAACAGGGTCTCTCACTTAACCTGAAGGCACATTGGTAGCCAGCAAGCCGCAGAGATCTTCCCATCTCTGCCCATCATAGTTCTGCTGCTATGGGCATGTACACAGCCATACCCGGCTTTTTATATGGGTTCTGGGGATTCAAACTCAGGTCCTCATGATTGCATAGTAAGTACTCTTACCCCCTGAGCCGTCTCCCTAGTCTTTTTATTTGTTTGTTTGGTTGGCTGGGTTTTTGAATAGCTGGGTGTAACAGAGCTATTAATGCATCCAGGATGGCCTTGAACATACGATCCGCCACTCCTTTTGCCTCCTAAGTTCTTGGATTACAGACAGAAATACCATTCTTGGCTTATATTTTTTTTTAATTTTTCAGTCTCCTGTGTCACTTATAATTGATTTATGTCATACATAGATAAAATACAAATTTAAAATAGAAAGGATGATATCACAATACTTCAATAAATTCATTATAGACAGACAGTTCGGCCATCCAAGTTACCAGTATATATGAGATTTTAGGATTCATCACTTCCTTTTACATTGGCCTATGCTCCCCTCAAAGCCAGTCCACACTGGTCTCCGTATGAAGCATGGAAGCAGCACAATAGCTGAGTTCAAAAGATGAACCTGGAATGGCTTTTAAGAGCATCATTGGCCAAAGGCAAGTTCAAGGTTTTCCAATTGTGTCTTCTCCGGCAAGGAGGAACACTGTGGGTCTGTGACTTCTCAGGTCACAGCCATTCTAGGGGTACAGCGTAGAAGAAGCTAGCTGTGCTCCCACTAACTGGATAACTGTCCTTGAGAAACAACTAGGGAACGAGAGCTGAGCCCCAGGAGGCCAGGGAATGCCATGGGGCAGCGGTCTTAGTCACAACTGTTCCCAGGAACAAGGTATCTCCAGGGGCCACCCCGATCAAATCATTGTGATGTTCTCTTCTTATATTTCGAGAAGCGTCAGGGTGAGTGTTGTCAATTTCATTGTTTAATAAGGTAACTTTGATTTTAAACCATAGAGGCCCCCCGGGAATGAGGGAAGTGGTTCTCCACAGCCACTGAAGGACACAGGCAAAGGAAACAGCAGACATCACAATGCAACAGTGGAGTTCACCACCTCTTTCCTTTCCTGGTGTCTTCACAACAACCCAGTTTCACAAGGAAGAAAACTTAAACTTCAGGAGGAGCAAAGCAAGTGAGGATCTAAGAATGGTTGGTAACTGGAATGAGTAACATTCCCCTACACTGGAAATCTATACCCACTCAACCTGTGCATGTGACCTTGACTGGAAATAAGGTCGTGGCACATGTGACATTAAGATGAAAACATACTAAATGAAGGCATGTCATAGTCCAATGCCTATTGCCCTTTCAGAAAAGGGAAAGGGGAGCCCAGATACATAAAAGAGAGCGTGTGATGCTGGAGCTGAGATACATATACAAGTCAAACAACACTGAGGGTATCAGGCCCAGTACACAAAGCTAAGGCAAGGTGGAAAAGGAGTCTTCCCTAAAAGTTAGAAGGGAGTGTGGTCCTCCTTACACCCTAATGTCAGATTTTTTTGTATGCATGTTTGTTTTGTTTTGTTTTGTTTTGTTTCCGAGACAGGGTTTCTCTATGTAGCCCTGGCTGTCCTGGAACTCACTCTAAAGACCAGGTTGACCTCAAACTCAGAGATCTGTGTGCCTCTGCCTCCCCAGCGCTGGGATTACAGGTGTGAGCCACCACCACCCAGCCTGATGTCAGATTTCTAGCCAGCTGAACTGTAAGAGGAAATTTCCGTGGCTTTAAGTTGCCAAACTGGTGTACTTTCCCCACTACTCTAAAAGCTAAGGCAAAAAGATCGCAAGTTAACACCATAACCAGACTAGAGAGCAAGGTCAAGGCCAGTCTGGACAACTTAGTGAGGCCTGATCTCAAGAAGTTAGAGAGGCTTTGTCATGTAATTCAGTGGTAGAGTTCTTGATCAGCGTGCTCTAGGTTCAGTCTCCAGTACGGGGGGGGGGGGGGGGGGGCCTTAAAATAAAGAATTTTTTTTAACTAGAATTATACTAACTAATTAGACTAACTAGTCTACCTTTCCCAAGAGTTGACTTAGTGACAATACTTCCTCCTGTTCTATAGTGTTGATATTTCAGTACCAGTATTAGAGACCCAGGGCAAGGGGATTTAGGGGAAATTACATACTTAAGGTCTTACTCAGAGGAGTATACACTAAGGGGTCTTAGTAAGAATAATGCTGTCACGTGGATGTTACACACCATTATAGTCACAGGCCACCAAGACAGTTCTACTGAGAACATACTTCACTGTGCATGAAAAACAGTGACAAAATATTTCCTGAAGGTTTCAACAGAAAGGCTAGCCAAGAGAATTTTCTAATGTGAGCAGGAAATTTTCTGAGGTTCTGGGGATGCCAGAGCGAGACGAAGCAAAAATAGATCTAAAGCTCAAGTTGCCAGGACTATAATTATGGAAATGACTTTTGTCCTTGGAGCCTCTTAAAAGATGGCTTCATAGTCCCGTGAGGGGAGTGTCTTTGGAATTTGGAACTCTCCCCTCGGGCTGGCATGAAGTCGCTCCCTTTGGGCCAGTCCCCTCACCGAGCTCCTCACACTGGCTGGGTCTGAGGGCACCCGTGCTTCTCAGCTGCTGCTTTTAGTCAACAGCACATTCTCGGTCTCTGGAAACACACTCAAACTGTTAACCTCAGAGAGATAGAGAAGCCCACATACCTATTGACTTCTCATCATTTCAGGCCTCTCCCTAGATTTAGATTCTGAAAAAATAAATAGCTTTTTGCCAGTTCTCATCTGAGAACATTTAACTTTGTTAATACGTGTGTGTGTGTGTGTGTGTGTGTGTGTGTGTGTGTGTGTATGTGTGTGTGTGTATCAGAAGTTTACATGCATTTATCATCTGACACCAAACAGTGGCTCAGCTTCTTAAGCAGAGTGGATATTAAGTAAATATCAGCGGCATGAACTATGAGATGGAGTGGTTTCTGTGAAGTTTGAATGAGCAGTGGCAGATTTCTGAGAATGATATGGTATGTTTTATCTTTAGAAGGTCAAAGCTGATGATAGGAAATGAGCAAAGAACATAGTGAAACGTAAAAGTCCCTAAAGATTCATTTTTCTATATAAATGTACTTTGACAAAATTATTATTTTGACCACCTGGTAATCACCTGCTTATCTCTGTGGTACATTAAGCATCACTCGATACATACCTGATCTCAAGGATATAGTACATCAGTCTACTTCCATTATCTTCAGCTTTCTCCCACTGGATTGAATTTTTACTCCCTTCTAGTAATTTAGGAATGCCTGGTTTGCTTGGGACTCCAGCTTCATGGGGATAAAAAGAGAATTGACTGACATGTTACAAGTATAAAATGTTTGACATTGGCTGTCTTTCTCTGGGATACGCTGAAGAAAGAAATGTCTTAAAGAAATATTCTTATACAAAGTTTCTCTCTCTCTCTCTCTCTCTCTCTCTCTCTCTCTCTCTCTCTCTCTCTCTCGTGTGTGTGTGTGTGTGTGTGTGTGTGTGTGTGTGTGTGTGTGTGCACATGTGCACATGCCAGAGATCAACCTTAAGTTTTGGTTTTCAGGCATCACCCACATTAAAGAGGGTCTTTCCTTGGTGCTCATTCATTAGCTAGGCTGCTGACCAAGAATCCCCAGAGAACCACCAGTCTACACCTGCATAGCTCTGGGATCACAAATGCTCTGCCACATCCAGATTTTTGGTGTAGGTTGAACTCAGGTTTGGGGACTTACATAGCCCTGAGGCACATATTTTTTTAAGTGAGTATCTGAAGCTTTCATTAGTGATGGGTTGACTAGTTAGTGGAAAGATTAATCATGTATTTCATCTTGATACAAAATAATCGATAAGTACACATGTAAAAGCCATCACAGTTTTGGAGCATTTTGCCTTCCATCCTCGCAGGAATCAACCTGGAGTTGTGGTGCCCAGCATGCTAACTGAAGAGACGGGTGGGCTTTAATTTTGCTCAGTTTTCCATTTTAGCATTTAGACTATAAAAGTTATTTTCTAAGTGTTTCTTGAGCACTCAGCTACCCCATTTTATATAGTTCTTGTTGCAAAACACAATATTAGCTAGACAGGATATCAAAAAACTGAAAGAAGAAATCATTTTGCCCATCTCAGGATCCTGCAAACCCAAACCAATAGGCTCTTGCTCCTCTCTGTAACAACTGACTCTTTTCAGCTATGCTACGGACACAGTCATAATGACTCTTTCGGGAAAACATTTGAGATGACCCAGAGGTTAAGAACATTTGCTAGTCATGCAGAGGACTCAGGTTCTGTTCCCAGCACCCACATGGTAACTCATGGTCACCTATAACTCCAGTTACAGATCCAGGAGAGCCAACATCATCTTCTGCTAACTTTGGTACTTGGTAACTGCACCAGGTACACAGGCAGTGTACATATGTACACTCAGACAAAACACTAACATACGTAAACTGAAAGTAGACATAACCTTTTTTAAAGAAAGCATCTGTGCTTCTAGAATTGGACTGGTGGAATTAAGAGATGAGAAAAAAGAAGAGATGTCTGCATTGCCCGAGGAGGATGCTAAACCCACCTTTTGTCTTGAAGCTCTCTGGACTCGAGGAGCTATTTTCTCCCGTCATATAGACCACCACCACTCGGACGTTATAGGGAGTATAAGGCTGTAGGTCTGCGATGTTACAGACATAAACTGGACCTTGGCTGCATGAAGCTTCAGCGTGGTAAAACTCATTATATTTCCACTAGAAAAAGAAGTATAACCAAGATTTTTATTCTTTTCAGAAAATTGTGGACACAGAACTTGATTAAAACTTTAAAAAAAATTTTATTTATGTTAAACGTAAGAAACTCTTTATGTGTGTTTAGTTCCAAACACTCCTCTCAAAACACATAGCGCCACTGTTGTTTATGTCCGGTTATAATTAGGTGACGGACCCCATCTAACACAAGTGCAGGGTGGAGCACCCCTGACTCCCTACAATGGGGAAGATTCAGAGCTGAGGCATGCTGCTCTCCCGGAATGCAGGCGCTAACACTAAGGCAGGATGGCTGAGAATGGAAGTCACAGAGGAGGAACAAGGATGGACGAAGGTGAGGATAGCCTCAGTTCCAGGGACTGTTCACTTTAAAACCATAACCTTGTGTGTTTTGATTCATAGTTGAAACCCACAAACAAACCAAAAACATTTGGAATTTTCCTCTAATGCCATCTGCAGATATGTGACAGCCATGCTCTACACGCATTCCTGGGAACCCTAAGTCCTCCAAAGATGGAAACTCCCACCCACCATTGCACAGATCCTCTGCAGCGACATTGGATGTTAGTTAGATATAGGAAATCCTGCTTCCATCCCGCTTTAGACAACGGAGAGTCTTTAAGTTCAGCTATGTGACGCTTTTTACTCTGTGGAATTCTTTTTTAAAAATCTTCCTATTTAGGTCCTTAAAAATCATTACTTGAGCATGGCAAGTGTTTTTTCATACAAATGGAAAAGACAAAAGATGTGGCGTTTTGTCAAGAGTTCATCGTGTCTTTTCCTTGGTAGCGGTTCCTAAGAAGGTCACTTTCCATAAATAAACTTTCCTCTGCATCTCCTTTTTCATTCAGCCCTCGTGAGGTCGAGTGATGTCATCAGATAGGCACTTCACATTAGTCTCTATTAGGTTAGGAATGTCTTCTATTGTCATTTCAGGGAGCAGACCCCATGTTGTAAAGGACAATGGGGGGGGTGGGAAGGACAGAGGGAATGAAGCTGTAAGAAGGCAAACTGCTATTCAAGGCAAGGGCTGCACTAAACTCATGAACACATCGACCCCACTGAGACGTAATGAAATGGCTTAATGAAACAGGTGATTCAATGTGCATCAAGTACTCGAACTGAGTGTGTGTGGGGGGGGGGGGAGAGAGAAGGAGAGAAGGAGGGAGAGAGGAGAGAGAGAGATTATTCCCAGCTACAAACTTTAGCCAGTCAGGTCCTGCTGCCTTCTTAGTGATGTGGTATATAATTTACCTTTAGTGACTAGATGAGTGGACTCCGCATTCTACAGCGTCTAGAAATCAGCAGAGCTCCTAAAGTGCAGGGGAGATGTTTACCAAGAGTCCTTACTGGAAAACTGGCAGCAGATCGGCCTTGCTGCAGTAGTGAATGTTCTGGGCAGACTACCAACTTGGCAGCTATCGTGGGCTATCCCAGAAAAATCACAGGGAGTCGGAACCTTCCACTTGTCAGAAGTTAACAAGTGCAGGGGTGCAGGCTACCCCAGAGAGATTGTCTAGCTATTTGCACAGTTTTGGAGAGTGTCTAGCCTGCAGTATTTTACAGATCAGAACTTCAGGAATATATAGTTCCAGGAGAGAACAAAAGTGAAGGGAAACTACTGTTTAATGGGCTTCTATGAGAACAAGCCAAAGTAAAATTATTTCCCCCTGATTTTAAGTTGAATATGTTCTGTTTCTATACACTTTTGAGGTATTTTAAAAATCTACATAACTTAAGATATAAATTAAAAAATTAGCTTGCAGGCTGGGGATGTAGCTAAGTTAGTGAAGTGTTTACCTATTACACTCAAAGCCTCAAAGCTCTGGGTTTGATTATCGGCATCATAATCTAGGTGTGGTGGTGCACATCTTAATCCTAGCATGCAGAAGATAAGACAGAAGAATCAGAAGTTCAAGGTCATGGGGTTATCTTCAGCTCTATAAAGAATTCAAGACCAGCCTGGGCTATATAAGAAAGACCTCGTCTCAAAACAAACAAGCAAATAAATACATTCTTAGCATATGTTCTGGGGTCTTTATTTTCCAGGCAGGGAAATTGTGTCAGAACAACAAATTGTACCATGCCGTTCTTTCATTTATTAAGAAAAAGATTAATTAGAAGGAATACCTATCTCCCCCCACTGTTCACCCTCCAAGTGTCTCAATGTGGATTTATGGGGTCGCTGGCAGCAATCTTGTCATTAGGAGACAAGTTCAAGTTGCTCAAGAGAGATGGAGCTTCCAGTTGGAGGTCATCTGTCTACCGTCCAGACCCAGAGCCCTCCGTTCTGCTCCAGCACCTGTACTGCAGACGGTCACAAGCAGAAAGGACCACTTTCAGCTTCACGGTATACTTTTTAAGAAGTGGTCTCTTGCTGTGGACAGCCCAAGATGGTCTCAAACTCATGATCCTCCTACCTCCTCCTTCTACAGGCTGGGATTCAAAGCATGGATTACCACACACCCAGTAGCTTCATGGCTTTCTAAGTGGCCTATGAGGAACCCGTGTTGAAAAAGTGGGGGGGACAGAGGGTGTGTACAAAAATAAAAGCACCTCCTGGAAGTCATAAGGACTGGACCAGGAGGGCCTGTCTGCTGCCCTCCCCAGGCTTTGAGGATTGCGACAGCTGACGTAATGACTCATGCTTCTACTATGGACAACACCCAAGTGGGACTGTTCTGCGGATGTGTCAGGCCTGGGACTCTTCTGTGCCCAACTGGTGACATATGACTCATTATAGTGTCTATCTCAGCCTCTGTCTCCTCATCAGGAAAGTGAAGGGCCAGCACATTATTATCCCTCACATCTTCCCCAATCTGGGAAGCAACACTAATGTCCCCTCCCCTTGACTTTACACTGAACGCCATTAAGCTTACTTAAGTAAGTCTAAAAGCAAACTCTCCTCCAATGTCTCCAGTTTAGCCTTATTGTTATAAGGTTGCCATTTTAAATAGATAACAAAACATTAAAACAGATTCAAAAAAGAAAAGCTTTAAACTATGATCTTCCATCTGACCAACTCAGTACTCGATGTTCCATTTTCTATTCATATCCCAAAAAGTACCAAAATCACACAATTATATCTTAGATGGTAAAATTTTAAAACCTCCAAAGATTTGGAGGGAGGGACTTTAAGAAAACAGTGGAACGCATGTGACATGTACGTAGAAGGGGTTCCTGTTGGGGACAGAAAGGGGACAAAAGAAGGTCACAGCAGAAGGGCAGTAGAGGGGATGGATAAGAACAAGATCACACTGTCAATATCTCAGCACAGAATGGAAAGGGACACACGAGGTCCCTCCCCTCGCTGAGGAGCTAGTGCTAATCAATGGCTGCTGGAGGAAAGACAGCCTTTTTCTCTGAGTGCAGAGGCGCAGGTAAGTTGACCACGATCCAGTAAATAACTCCACACCCTGCACATGCAAGCAGCTCTGATTAAACTCGGTGGGTTACTAAAATAAAAGGATGGGGGGAGATGTCAGGAAGGGGGTGGGGGTGGGGCTAGGAGAGAAGAACAGTAGGGGAATGTGATCAAAATACCCAACATTCATGGATGAAATCCTCAAAGAATAAATGCTAAGTTTATTTTAAAAAATAAATGTGAGGAGCTGGAGAGATGGCTCAGGAGTTAAGAGAGCTGCCTGCTCTTCCAGAGGTCCTGAGTTCAATTCCCAGCAACCACATGGTGGCTCACAACCATCTATAATGAGATCTGGTGCCCTTTTAAAAAAAATAAATAAGTAAATAAATAAATAAATGTGAATAAACTACGAGGGAGCAATTTCACTTTTAAAGAAATAGTGAGTAACGTGACAGTACTAATTTGCTTTAAGTAACTCCAAAACAAGATATTTTTTAACCGGTCTTTACAAATGTGTCAACGTAAGCCTATATGTATGTATATGATGAGCTATCTCTCCAGCCCTTAGATGAGTCTTTTGTTTGTTTGTTTTGGTTTTTTGTTTGCTTGGTTGGTTTGGTTTTTTTTGGTTTTTTTGAAACAGGTTTCTCTGTGTAGCCTTGACTGTCCTGGAATATATGAGTCTTCTTAAAGACATTTTTTTTATTACACTTATTTAGTGTCGGAGGAGAGGGGGGAAGATACAGACATGCCCAGATGTGGATGAGGGGATCAGGGGACACTTTGTGGGAATAGAAAAGAAAAAGGAAAAGGAAAAAGAGAATACAGATATGAGGTAGATCACTGAGTCTACTCTGGGAAAAAAAGATAAAGAAATAATAAGATAAATGGGTAGATAATTGAATCTACTCTAAAAAGAAAAAGGGGAAGATATAAAAATGACAAAAGGTAGATTACTGAATATATTATGAAAAGAAAAAAGAGAATATGGGTATAAGATAAAAAGGTCAATTATTGAATCTACTTTTTAAAAAGGAACTACTTGTTTTAATTAGGATAAGTAATAAAAATTTTTTGTCTGAGTTTTTCAAATGTTACTGGACTAGACATTGTTATATATATAAAATGGAATTTTTTGTCTGAATCTGTCAAATGTTAATAGACTAGACATCGTCAATACAATTCTTGACTGTATATATTGTATATACTTATTGGATATAGTTTTCGTGTATTAGTTATAAGCTTTTTTTAATTTTAGACAAAAAAGGGGAAATGTGGTGGTATTGTGTTTCCCAAAATATTGTGCATGCTAATAAACTTATCTGGGGTCAGAGAACAGGACAGCCACAATATTAAACATAGAGGATAGGCAGTGGTAGCACACGCCTTTAATCCTAGCATTCCAGAGGCAGAGATCTACCTGAATCTCTGTGTGTTCAAGGATACAGCCAAGCATGGTGACACACGCCTTTAATCCCAGGGAGTGATGGCAGAAAGCAGAAAGATGTATAAGGCATGAAGAACAGAAACTAGAAGCATTTGGCTGGTTAAGCTTTTAGGCTTTGAGCAGCAGTTCAGCTGAGTTTCATTCTGGATGAGGACTCAGAGGCTTCCAGTCTGAGGACACAGGATCAGCTGAGGAACTGGCGAGGTGAGGTGGCTGTGGCTTGTTCTGCTTCTCTGATCTTCCAGCATTCACCCCAATAACTGGCCTCAGGTTTGACTTTATTAATAAAACTCTTTAAGATTCATGCTACAAGTTCTCTCTTTCTACTTTGTGGGTCCCATGGATCAAACCCAAGTCCCCAGGCTTGCCAATAACCACCTTTCTCCTTGAGCTACTTTGCCATCCCTTAATAGCAAACTGAACTTTGGACACTGTTTTGGACAGAACATTATCTGGATAACTTAATGCTTTTCATGCCAATCTGAGCCAATGAATGTCGGCAAGCGTTGTTGATTTATACAATAGAACATTCTAGTCATGAAAAGAAAACCCACCTTCCCAGCTTATTGCACATCATACAATAAGGATTTGCATCAAAAGTCTACCTTCTGGAGTTCAAACCAAAATCTGCTGAGGTTAACATTAGACGGCGCTTTCCAGTCTAATTGCAGACTAGTGTTCCCTGGAACCAAGGCAGAAGGTTTCTCCGGTGTGTCAAACATGTTGACGGTGACAAGATGACTCTCAGTACACCACATTTCCTCCGAGTGGCATGCCAGGACCTTTTTTTTTTAAAAAAAAAAGGGGGGGGGGGCTTAGTCTTCTCAGAACATGTGCTCAAATACAGCCATTTAGAAGTACCCAGGACGCTCAATACCTTCAACACATACAGTTGTCCACCAGACAGTTTCGTGAGGAGGAGAGCCAGCCTGGCCCTTGGAAATGCACCCTGTCTGAGAGGAGTCTCAGGCATCGGGGCCAGGTGTGACACAACCAGCTGATAGCGAACTGACTCTCGGGGGCCGTTGGGTCTGTGCGACTCGGTCCAGGACACGTGGAGACGGGTGTCGGACAGCACAGTTGCGTTGATGTGACAAACGGCCCCGGGCACTGAAATAAATAGCAGCAAAGGCTCAGGGACCGGGCTGCCACACCAGGTGGTGGAAAGAAGCGAGAGAGTCAGTTGAGGAACGGTGCCGTCATGTGAGCTGAATGAGCTCCAGAGGTCCAGAGAAAAGCTAGCCTCTTACATAACGGGAAGCCAGCAGGCTGCCTGAAAAGATGTTGCCTATTTTTGCCTCATGACCAAACCATTCTCTGACCCCAGCTCAAGCCTACAGCCAGTGAGGAACAACGAAGTTCGGGAGAGCCCTTGTGACAGTCACCAGAAACAGCTGAAAGACATGGTCTCCGCCCTTCAGATTTTTCAACCTGCTGTTTTTAAGGCTGTGAAGTCGGATGACCCTACGCCTCGGGACGCTGAGCACATTTCATGTTATATCTCGGTATTCCTGTCTCTCGTCTCGTGTGCAGAGACCGGCGAGTACATGGGGAGAGAGTGACACTGTGTGGCGAGACGGAAGAATGTGTTTCTTGGTCACACTGCAGTTTGATGTTTCACCTCCCAATAGCTTTGCGCTTTCCTTGGATATTTCTCAGCCCTGTCAAGAGCCAGGGTCAAGTCGCTCAAGTGTTTTTCCCCCCGAGTTAACTGTTCTCATTAAACTTTAAACACTCCCATGATGATTATTACTTAGTATTCAGGTAAAACACACACACACACACACACACACACACAGACATGCACATCACACACATTTAAAAATCCATACTAGAAACCCACACCAGCCAATAACTCACCTCCGCTGTTAGTTTTTCCCTCAATCTCTTTTCCCAGAGGTAAATGTTCTAAAGGATCTGAATAATAATTCTTCACTGCTACCTGAATCACGTACGTTGAAAATGGCTGCAAGCCTTCAATACGGACGACATTCTCCTGTGATTCCTGAAATTGATTTTTTTAAAATAAGTATTTAATTCTTGCATCTCACACCAACGACTAAAAACAGTTGTCCTGGCTCACTCACGACGCTACCGTCTTAATATAACAGACTTAACTGGTTGACTGTCTCCAGGGACAAGTGACAAATGATTGGCAGGCGCAACTCTCGGCCAGCGTGAAATGACCCGCTTCACACAGGCGGTGAGATAAAGGGGACAGGGTTTCGTTCTCATGGCATCAGAACGTGGGAACGTGAGTTTGCAAACTTACGTGAACACAGCAAAAGATCAAGCAAAGACAGTTAAACACCCTCAGAAATGAAGTCTGGTGGGGCACACGACATCGCTGGGGTACTGGCTCTCAGCACTGGCTGTGATTTAGAATCATCCAAGAAGGTTGCTGCACACACCCTGCCTGGGTGCCACCCTGAGCAATTCTGACCGAGCTGTCATGGGTAAAGCCAAGGTTGGGAGTCACTGACTTACACCCATCTTAATCAACTTACAGTCAGGAAACTAGAGCAGGTCTACTCACGGAAATATCCAGCGTCACAGCCACATGACCCAAAGAACAATGTACGCTTTATGGCAACGCACAGTGTCTAATGCCTAAAGCTGATGGCCAGTTTCCGGTGCAATAAAGCAAGAACAAAGCAAACTATTGGGCACAGATTATCCCATACAATAACCAAACACCGACACCAGTACTGAAGTGAAAAGTGACAATTCATCCATCCAAGAAATAGCTAGATCCAGGCACAGTGATACATGCCTGTAATGCCGTGACTCCAGAGACAAGGAATTCTGCGGCAAATTTAAGGCCAACCTTGGGCTTGGAGTTATGGGGCTAGTTTCCCCACCAGCTAGGACTATACAGTAAGATGGTGTCTCAGAGAGACAGAGAGAATCAGGGACAATGAGAGACATCTAGTGCATGCCTACTATTCCGTGATAACTAGGGAAACAATGGCAAGTAACAAGCAGATGGCATCCCTAGGGTAGATGTCACAACCCACAGAACAAATAGACAAAAATATTATACACACTGTATATTAGATAAGTGTTATGAAAGGACACATAATAGTCATGTTCTCTCTGCCTGATATATATACATATATACACATATATATATGATATACAACCCATAGCTAGCATTAGTAAATTTCCCTACGTTTAACTTACTTCCAGGCAAGAAGGCTAGATACCTATATACTTTGATCAGTCGTTGGCTGGAAGAAGTTTTAAAATAGGCATCTCTGTCAGAACACGTGGTTGAAAGGTTTACATCAAGAAAGTGCATTTTATAAAAACAAAGGCAGCCAGCTCCAGACTTACCAGCATCCTGTGTTTCCTGCTGTAGCTGTTTGTCCCATTAGCTTCTGTGTAGTAGACCAGGTATGTTGGGGTGGGGCTGGTGATGCCATGCCATGTGAGGTTTGTCTTGGCTGGAGGTAATTTGAGTGTGAGGCTGGTGTTGGTGGCATTCGATATAGTTGCCTCTACCATATCTGAAGCTAGAGACAGATATGCTTTATCTAAAATAATAAGAAAAGAGACAAATATGTCCAGAAAAAAATAATAGTTTTTATCTAACAATGGTAATAGTAAGTGTTAGAAACAAATTGGTAAGTATACAGAACTTTTACTTAAAATGATAAATATGAAATGCTTTTGATATCATATCCACTTTGAGAAAGCAAAGACGGCTTTGTCTCCTGTCCCTGGCTGTGGCAAACTATCCTGGATCCTCCCAGGTGTCCTCCTCCTTTTCTCCACATTCACGTGTCTGATGCTGCTTAGGATAGCACACCCCAGAGGAAAACTCATTTTCTGAAGTTCAGTTGCAGCTGGGACAATCATAAAGCACAATCTTGGTAGGTGTCTGCTCTGTGAACCTTCCAAAGTGGCGTGTGTCTCACTGATAATGAAGGGCAAATTTGCTGCAAGACATCCCTGTCCCTCTTCTTCTCCCTGCATAAGATGCAGCCACCATGTCACTGGGAGCAGAAGTAATCTAGTAAAAACTTATCAGAAGACGTGCTAGCGAAGTTTGAGGCTGGCTGGCATGGTGGCCCATGCTTGCAATGTTAGCACTCAGGGGACGAGGGCACAGAGAGTCAAGGGTCTGATGCTAACGTCTGTGTATGACATGCTGTTTATTGCACTCTTAAACTCACTGTAGCTTGAAGCAGCCTCTTGTTAATCCCAGCTGCTCATTCAGCCCCAGCTGACTAGCATGGATTACCCTAGAAAAGCAAAGGTTTCGATTCCAGATTCTTAACTCAAGTATATCACACGATCGAGACTTTGCTTCCCTTTGAAACTTCCCAAGGCAGGTCTCCATCACCTGCACCTCTCTGCCATAATACTACAATGAGAGAAGAGTATTCAATGGGCTTTTCTAGCCAAACTTCCAAAATACCCCCAACAGTCCCCTCCAAAAAGAAAAACATGGCCAGGTTCATCACATCTCACTCTCTGCTGCCAATTTCTGTGTTAGTTTGCCTCTCTGTTGCCGTGATAAAATACTGACCAGAACCAATCTGGATGCAATGGGGTTTTTTTCTGTTCCCACTTTATGGTCTGTCACTGAGGGAAGCCAGAGCAGGAACTGGAAACAGGAATCTGGAAGCAGGAACTTGGGCAGAGGCCACGGAAGAATGCTGCTTAGTGGCTTGGTGCTCATGGCTTGCTCAGCCTGCTTTCTTATACAGTCCTGGACCACGCCCCCAAGGGAGGTATCACCCATAGTGGGCTGGGCCCTCGCATATCAATCATCGATCAAGAAAATACTCCCATAGACAAATCCACACGCCAGTCTGACAGAGGCGATTCCTCAGGATTGAAGTTCCCTCTTCCCAGGTGACTCTGTATCAATCTGACATATACATCTGACTGTAAATTCTGATCTATTCACCTGACAGGTACTATGTAAATTGCCTTCTAAAATACAGCATCATTATGCAAAGTGCCAAGCGCTGCAAATGTGATCTTAAACAACCAACTCCGTGGCCCACTGTCTATTGGAGTTGGCAATACATCTCCTGTTTACTGTTCTATCTTCTCTTGACTCTGCAAAGTTATACTTCACTCTGGACACACTGCACTGTCCGCAAGCTATGCTAGGTTTCCACCTGTCTGTCCTCTGATGCAGGCATCCTCCACAGTCTCGAATGACCTTCCTCATGCATCCTATCTCCTGGGAAGCCCTGCTTATGCCCTAATGCAAGTGAGGGCATTACCCCTGTGTCCTCACCATACACCTGTTTTCTTCCACTATTAGACACATTTGGTTTGGGTTTAATGCTTTATTTCTTATCCACCAATAGAATGTGAATCTTCTGATTCAGACTGGGCTTGCCCCATTGTTCCAGAAGGGAGAGTGATACATATTAGCTGTAATCTTTACTAATTGGTATTTTCAAACTATAAATGCATCCTTTGCATGTAAGAAACCTAGGAGAGAAATGTCTCAGCACCAAATATTTGTTCAAGACCAGTCCTTCGCTGCCTTGGGACTTCCAGAAGAACTTGCGGTACTTCTACAGAGACAATGATCTAGTTCACAAATATTTACATACCACTCTATCTCCTCACACTCCGCATTGCAAATAAATGTTACATATCATCCATCATAAGGTGTTGGGAACGCTTATGGAAAGTGACACTGTTGTGTCGATTCCAGATATGAATTCCAGGGCATGGCAAAGAATGCTCAACTAGACATGCGGCCTTGATCCCTGGAAAGAGGGGGTGTACCGAGAACCTGTGAGTCTAACTTTGAGGACACTGGGAAGGATTTGGAGGAGGACAATTTCACCAGTGCTACAGAATGTGCCACTCTTCAGCTACATGATGCTATTCATTTGTGCTGACTTCTGGTCTCAATGAAAAATGGGATATCCATATTAGGAAAAACTGAGCAAAAACTGACTCAAAGATTTATGTTATTTATTTTTATTCAACTAATGTGGTAGGCATGTGGAAATGTTGGAAATGTCACTTTGTACAGATGGAAAGATTCCCTCCCTCTTTTCCTCCCTTCTTCCCCTCCTCCCTTTTTTTCCAAATCCCATACGTTTTGCAGTTAAATACCTCAGGAGCAAAGAAAGTGGTAATTTCCTAATATCTCCAGCAGATGGAGGTAAAGTACCCTTCCCACATGGACCTACAGCGTGGGAAAGAGGATGCTTCTTTCCCAGCTAATGATAGTATCTTATACTGTAATGAGTTTCTGTAACAAAAACTCATGCTAATCTTAGGACCTCCGCTGTTAGGTATGTGTTGGCACTGTTATTGAACATCAAACAGATTTTGTTTTGTTTTCCTAATGAACATTAGTTTCTAGTGCAGTTTGGGGTTCACAGCAAAACTGGTATGAAATTGGAAAGCACTCCCATACATGTCCCAAAACATGCATAGCCTCCCCCATAACCAATAATCATCAAAGCACCACGTGTTTTACAATCAATGAGCCTACCGGAACATATTATTACCTAAAGGCCATAGTTTACATCTGGCTTCTCGGCTGTGCTGTAGATTTGATATGTTAGAAAATATCTTATGGTACCCCCCACTCTTATAGTATCATACAGAGCATTTCACGGCCTCGAACGCACCCCGCTTCCCTCCTCCTTAGTGACCACTGATTTCGTTACTGCCTGTCCTAGTCTGTTTCTCAATGGTTGTGAGAAACCCTGACCAAAACCAACTTGGGAAAGAAAGGGGTTATTCGGCTTCCAGGTTACAGTCCATTATTTGGGGAAGCCAAGGCAGGAACTGAAGCAAAAGACTGACAGGAGACGGTGCTTGCTGCCTTCCTTCCTCTGGCTTGCTCGCCTGCTTTCTTTATTCTCCACAGACCCATCCGTCTAGGGATGGCACCACCTACAGGGGGCTGGGCCCTCCTACATCAAATGGCAGCTAAGAAAAAGCTGACAGACAGGAAGGGGTGGATCCAGATGGGAGCTGATGGAGAGGAGCTGGGAGGAGCAGGCAGAGGGGAAATAGTAATCGGGATATAGTATAGGGAGGAGACGGGACTATTTTCAATAAAAGGAGAAAAAAATAAGAAATGAACCACAGGCCAGCCTGTGGAAATAATTCCTCAGTGGAGGCTCTCTCTTCCCAGGTGACTCCAGTTTGTGTCAAGTTGGCGAAAACTAGCTGACACAATTGTGGTTGTGTCACACGGGTGGAATTGTACAATAGGGGACTTTTTCGGTTTGGTTCCTTTGCCTTCTATGCTTGTGTGTTTTCTCCACATCTTTTCAAAACTCCACAGCACCTTTCTTTTCTTTTCTCTTCTTTTCTTTTTTTCTCCAAATTGTTTCCCTTCAGGTGTGTAGTCCATTGTTAGCTCATTTTTGTGATGATTATAAGGATTTTTACCCCAACATTATTTGCTAGATATATCCTGCTTTCACCAATGTATGACTTTTTCCCCTCTGTCAAACACTTGACTACATGTATGAGGGTCTGTTTCCAAGGTCTCCCGGTGTGGTACTGCTTATCTGACTTCCAATGCCAACCGGCCTAGATTACAGTAACTTTATGAAAAGTCTTTAGATAGCTCGTACTTATAACTTTATTCTTTCCCTTTGATATGATGTTAGTTTCTCTTTTGACCTCCATATAAACATTACAATTTGCTTGTCAATGTCCACAAGATCATTTTCTGGATTCTGAGGAGACCGCACTGAATCTATGGATCAAGCTGGGGGTAAGTGGCATCTCAACTTCATATCCATGATGTGGACTGTCTGGACATTTATTTTACTTTCCTTCAAGTACTCCCACCAGAATTTTGTAGAATCTATCATATAGGCCTTGTACATATTTTGTTAGACTTATACACAAGTATTTTCTTTGGGGAGATGATAACACAAATAGTCTTATCTTTTTATTACAAATCTGACTTGTTTGTTGCTGAAAAAAATGATTTTGCAACATTCCGCAGACTTGCCAAATTACTTGCTAGTTTTGGGGGGTTTTGCCAGTTCCCAGATTCTCTGTATCAGTGGTCATGTCGCCTGGAGGTGAACACATTGCTATTTCTCCCTCCCCAATCCATGTGCTCTTTATTTTCTATACAAGAGGAAAGACAAGTGAAGTAGATGTAAACACACACACACACACACACACACACACACACACACGTGTAGAAGCACACACACACACACAGGCATGAATAACGAAACTCACTGTTGCTATTATTGTGAACCAAGAAAAATATTCACTCTTGTCTTCCCTCGACCACTTGCTTCTCTGACACTCCTCCGTCGTCACCTAGACCTGAGTTTCTGACCCACACCATTTTCCTTCTCTCTAAACAACTTCTTTGACTATGTCTTACAAGGCAGGTCTGCTTAACATAATGAATGCCTAATACAGGAGAGTTCAAAAACACAGCACTTGACCTTGAGAGACAGCGGAGGTTTTCCGAAAGGCTTTTGACACCACTGAAAGGTCTAAGGCAGACAGAAGAGAGGGAGGGCAGGAGGAGAGAACAGGTCACAGGCTCCCACATCTAATGTTGACGGCTGCGGTCCACGCTGTGTGCATTTGTGAGCCCGGGTAAAGAGCCGGCATGCCTGACAGAGTGTGGAGCAGAAGCAGGGGCCTAACAGAGAGACTGATGGGACAGACAGCCTTGGAGAAGGAAATGAGCAGGTTGTGAGGACGACCTGTTACCTGGAAAAGGCTGCAGAGCCGAACTGTAAGCCACGATATGCTTGCTCCCTGGGGCCTTCACCTGGGAGACCACAGTCCCGTCTCCCTTCTTTGCTTGATAAATCCGTGTGGTGTCCTTTGTTGTGGTGATCCAATACACAAACTCTCGGTCCACTGTTAAGCTAACAATTCTTTTTCCTGTTGGTTCAAAACAACGAAAAAAAATTAAAGGATAAAGAAACAAGCAAAATAACATAAAATTAGACATCTTAAGTTTTCTACTCTAAATAATATATAAAGTTATTTTTTTCTGCAAGAAAACTGTTAAATTTTAAATATTACAATATTTTTTTAAAAAGCTTATTTTATGCCATTTGACTCAATAATGTTTCCTCATTTTGTTTCTGGACCCAGTGAAGTCAAGGTAAACACTGTCATTACCAGTTCCATTTTGTAAAAATAAAAGCCAAGGCATGGGGGCATTAAATACACTGCTCACAACCACAAGGCTAATTAAGAGGAGAGCCAGTCTAAAAACCTGCCTCCGACATGGGATACCTTCCTACAAGATCCTACAAGATCCTATTGTTGAAGACGCCACACTCTTAGGTTAGAAAACACAGAGAAATCAAGCTGACACTGTCACTAATAACATGCCCCCTGCTGGCTAGCTTTCATAGCACTAGAAGGAGATATATGAGTCACTGGGAAGGGGGAAGTCTTCCACGGTATCGCCCAGGAGGGAACCCTGAACGCGCTAATACTGACCTACAGCTAGGTAAGCCCGCTGATACATCAGTGGCACAAAGGTTATGGGGGTAATCAACTGATTGGATCTGAGGCCTGCTCCAAAGGAAGGAATTCATGCCTGGTACTGTAAACCTGGTCAAAAGCCCCACGGCCCAGGAAGTCTTAGGCCTCTGTGAGGAAACTTCTTCCACTGTCTTCCTAAATAGATACGTTGTCAAACTGCTTCTAAATAAATTTCTATGATTATGGCCATAGATTATTGCTTTCCTCAACCTTGGCCTGAGATGTCTCTATATGCAGTGGGCAGCAGGTGATGCAGAGACTTAGAACTGTCAAAGCACTAAGAATGAGTCATTAATGAATACTTAGGTCTAACTGGGACATCCGTTGTAGCACCTCTAACACACACACACACACACACACACACACACACACACACACACACGCGCACACACACACACACACGCATGCACGCACGCAAGCATGCACACACGCACGCGCGCACACACACACTCAGCTCAGAGAACATCAAGAAAGAACGGTAAAAAGCACATGCAAGCTGGAGGATGAGGAGTGTTATGAAATGCTGTCTTCTGTCTTCTGGACATGGCATGGCCACTTCATTCATGCACTCACTAAAGCTGTGGTTGACTACACAAGACCAGGCCTTCCAACAAGCAGCACTAATTGGACACAGTAGTTACAGGAGGGAGCAGGGGGTGGGCATCACAGGGGAAGGAGGATATTTTGGGAAACCTTTGGGGGGGGTGGGAGGAGAATGTTGAAGGGGGATATGATCAAAAAATGTTGTTTACACACACAAAATTGTAATAAATGGAAAAAGAAAATATGTCCCTATGATTCGAAATTAAATAACATAAAGCCATCAACAACAGATGGCATGTATAGGATTCATGGCCTTGCTCAATATTTGCATCAATAACTTGGAATAAATGCACAGCGCATGTCCTTATCCCATTATAGATCATATATTATTTTCACTTTCACTAATGGGTTTGGATATAGGCTTGAAATTCAAAACTATCACAACCAAATCAAGAAAAAGATGGTCATATAATAGAAGCAAACAAAATCCTAAATTCAAATTTAAAAATCAATTCTATAAACCAACAAATGAAAGACATCTGGCTTAGCTATGTGTGCAGAACAAACTCTGGGCTTTTGGTGTGGTGAGCACTGTAAATCATGCTAGTTTCAGCTACAGTGAGAAGATGCGTGAAGAAACCACCCTTCTGCACTGTTCAGAACCCAGGCAGAGTACAGTGTGGCATCATGAGGTAACATTTCAGAGAACCTTAAGTAGTTGTAGTGAAATGACAAGTAAGTGCCCAAAACAAAGAAAGACCTAGTGGTCATGTCACTTGAGAATTAGCTACAGATGACTCGATTCTTCACTAAATGTAATGATTCTAATAGTCTATTGCACTTATCTCTACAAAGCTGAATGACTATCATGGGAAAATGTTTAACTCATACTTTGCAAACTTAGAGGTCAAGATGAAGATAATAAATGATAGGAATGGAGATCAACTTTGGCTAAATATAAGAAAAAAATCTGATTCTCAACATTGTCCAAAGGAATGAGACAAAATTATTTAGAGTGATTTTTTTTTTTTTTTTTACAAATAAGTAGCCATGAAAGGTGGCACATGCCTGTGATTCTACACTCAAGAGATGGAGGCATAAGGATCAGGAGTTCAAGCCAACCTCAACTTCACAGTGAATGGGAGGCCAGCCTGGGCTACATGAGACCCTGTGTTGTGGAATATTAGTTAAAGATGTGTTACATTCTTGTATGCTGTGGAATATTTGTTTAATGATGAAAAGATGTGTTGCGTTCTTTTATTTTGCATTTGTTTAACTCTGTGAAGCTGTGTTACTTTGCCTGCCTAAAACATCTGATTGGTCTAATAAAGACCTGAACAACCAATAGCTAGGCAGGAAAGAGAGAGGCAGGGCTTCCAGGCAGAGAGAATAAATAATAGGGGAAATCTAGGCTAGAGGAGCAAGAAAAGAAGAGGAGGATGTAAGGGGCCAGCCACCCAGCCAGACAGCCAGACACAGAATAAGAAGGAAACAAATAAATATAGAATAGAAAAAGGTAAAAGCCCAGAGGCAAAGGTAGACAGGGTAATTAGTTAACAAAAGCTGGCTAAAAACAAGCCAAGCTAAGGCCGGGCATTCATAAGTAAGAATAAATCTTCGTATATTTATTTGGAAGCTGGGTGGTGGGCCTCTAAAGAGTAAGAGTAAAAAGACCCCTGTCTCAAAAGAAAAAGCAAACAAAAATCCCAATGTTTAAATAAATAAAATAAAATCTTCCAGCAATGTAACAATTAAATGATCTCTAAAGTCATCCTAATTTTCTAAAGATGGATTTCAATAGTGGACTCATGATCAGTTCCCTATCTATATGATAAGGTTTTATCAGATAAATGAAATCATGAAAATGTATATCTGCAGACCCAAAGGTAAACACTGCCTGCCAAGAAGGTTGTATGCAGCAAAACTATCTTTTACAGTTGACGAAGAAATTAGGACATTGCTAGACAAGCACAAGCACTGTAGTAACCCAGTGCCAACACTGCAAGGGATACATGAAGAAATGGTGTCCCGGAGCCAGAGGGATGACTGGGGGCTAAGAGCACCGATGCTCTTCCAAAGGTCTGGGTTTGACGCCCAGCACCCACATAGTGCTACAGCTGCCTATAACGTCAGAGTTTCTGGCACCTTCTTCTGGTCTCTGTGGACATCACATTCACACTGTACACAGCTGTACAAGCAGACAAAATATCCATA
>CABHPQ010165444.1:19696-34840 GCA_902168405.1 Peromyscus aztecus | reverse complement strand
AAGGAAGGAAGGAAGGAAGGAAGGAAGGAAGGAAGGAAGGAAGGAAGAGGAAAGGGAGAGAAAGCAGATGAGGAGATAGAGTCAACCATGAGAGCACAAGGAAGAACAAATTTCATGAAAAGAATAGATAAAATAGGGAAATAGAACAAATCCAGGACACCCAACTCAGTAAATCCCTAATACAAATAAGAGATAGGAGAGAAAGAAAAAGAACAAACAATAATCTAGCCAACCAGAAAAACAACCCCAAAACTTACAGGAATTAGTGACCATCTCTCAATAAAAACTTAAATTTAAACAGCTTCAACTCATTCATAAAGACATGCAGCCTAGCTGGGCAGCGTATGACACTAGAAAAAGCCCCCACAGACTGTGTCTCATGAGGAAAGTCAATCTATCAGAGGCAGAGAAGCTGAAAACAAGCTGCTGTAGCTATTCCGACACTTGATCAAATAGAATTCAAACCAGATTTTGCCAGAAGGGACAAAGAAAGCCACTACACAGTAATGATGGGATCAATTCATCACAAAGCTATAACAACTGCAAATATATACATCAAATGCGGGGCTCCCAATTTCATCAAATAAACATGAATGGACACAGAAGAATCAATCCTGGTAGAGTCACAGTGGGTGACTTCAATGCCCAACTCTTGTCTTTAGAAAAGCAGTCCAAACTAAAAGTCAACCATGATACTTCGGCGAAAATCCTTCCACAGATAAAAGGACCCATCAGATAGCTAGAAGACATTCCTTCCATCCAAAGTACACAAATACACATCCTTCTCAGCAGCCATGAAAATGTCTCTGTAATAGAACACGCTTTCAGCCACAATGAAGGTTTTAAGAAACGCAAAAGAATATCAGATCGTAGTACAACAAAACATATAAAGCAAAGCAAAAGAAACTCCACAAATATTACTACTTGGAGACTGAATTATACACTTGTTCTGGAAGCCATTGAAGAACTTGAAGAGGAAGTTTAGAGTTTCTTAAAATCAATGAAAAGAGAAACACAATACACTAGAACCTTTGGAGGCTAAGGCAGTTCTAATACAGAAGTTGACAGCTAAGAGTGCTTACATTTACATATATAGGGGGATCCTTGAGTACCTCCACCCATGTGGCCCCCTGCTCTGGCAGTGTATTATGACCTGCTCTCTCACTTTGCCTTGATTGAAGTTTTTTTTTACTATCTTGAAAACTAATCAGAGAGATCCCAAATAAACAAGCTAATCATATCTCTTAAGGCTTTCAAAAAACAAAAGCAAGCCAGAGGCAAAAGAAATGGCAAGAAACAGTAAAGATCGGGGAACAAACAGAGACTAAGAGAATAATTCACAGGATCAACCAAACAAAAGCGGGTTCTTTGAAAAGTGAGATTGATAAACCCTTTCCGAAGTATATTAGCGACCTTTCTCATTGCTACGGCCTAATATCTGACAAAAAAGCAACTTATGGAATGAAGGGAAGAAGGAATGTTTTGTGGTACAGGTGGAGTGGATACAGTCCATAAGGCCAGGAAAGGGCTGGTACCCAGAAAATGAGACATCTAGTCACCTTGAATCTACAGTCAGTAAACAAAGATCTGAGAGGAAGTAGCCCTATAACCCCAAAGCTTCAGTTATGATTGCATGTACAAGATCAAGCCAGACAAAATACCAGCATGGGTTGGAAAAAGCTTCATTAAGGCCCACCCTGAGCTAAGGAGCTACTGGGGGAGGGAGAGTCATTTTCTCCAGGGATACAGCCCTTGAGAGGCTACCCATGCTCTGGTAGATTGTCCTACAACCATGCATGAACTGGCAGCACCAAGTAGACTCAGTGGGTTTGAGGAGGAGGAGGAGGAGGAGGAGGAGGAGGAGGAGGAGATATGAAGTCAGAAGGGAAAAATGGAGGGAGGATAGAGGAGGATTTAGAGAAAGAATGGAGGGTAAATTTGATCAGAACATATTATAGGTATATATAAAAATCCTTAAAAGTCAAAACCTGCCCTCTGTGACCCACTTCACTAAGTGAGGCTCCATCTTGTAAAGCTTCAACCTTCCAAATCAGTGCTAGAGACCAGCTGGAGACCAGGAATTCAAACACCAGAGCCTAGGGTGAGCATTTCACATTCAAACTGCAGTACAAAATAACCAAAAGAAAGAGCAGGAAACCTTGAATTGATAAAAATTAGAAGTGAAAATGAGGACTTATAAGAGATTACAATGAAACCCAGAGAATCACTAAGGAATAACTTGGAAATTTATATTCCAAGAAACCCAGAAAAAATCTAGAAAAAATGGATAAATTCCATTTCTCCACTGTCCTGCCAAAATTAAATCAAGGCGATAAAAATGAACAGATGCATCATAAGCAACAGTACTAAAGCAGTAATAAAAAGTCTCCCTAGAGAAAAGTCCAGGATTGAATGGACTCACTGTTGAATTCTTCCAAACTAACGTTCCTCAAACTATTCCACACAGTGAAAGGGAGAAGATACCAAAAGTGGATAACACATAAAAAAAGAAAACCTTAGACTAATTTCCCCAATGAACGTCGATACAGAACGTACTTACAACTTGAACTCAGGAACACATAAGTTGATCACAGAGCATGGACAAGGTTTCATCACAGAGATGAAGTTTGGTTCAACACAGACTCATCAGTCAGTGTGACACAACGCATCAATAAAGCAAAGGACTCAGTTACATAATCATCTCAATAGGCACAGGAAAGGATTCATAACTGAGTTCAGTGTGCCTTTATAATAAAATCTCTGAATAAACTAGGAATAGAGGGAATATCCCTCAATATAATGAAGTCTATGAGTAACAGACACAGAGCCAACATAGTCAGTGAGGCAAAACTAAGCATTTCCTCTACATTCAGGAATGAAACAACGGTATCCATCCATTCTCACTGCTCCTCAAAACACTAGCTTAGCTAGCACAATAAGAGAAGAAAAAGAAAGATCTTGTGCTGGTTTGAATTGAGAATGGCCCCTAGGGGCTAATATGTCCCAATGCCTGGTCTTCTGACAGGTGGAACTATTTGGGCAGGATTAGGAGGTGTGGCTTTGCTCAAGGAGATGTGTCAGAGATGTGGGCTTTGAGATTTCAAAAGCTCTCTCTCTCTTTCTCCCTCCCTTCCTTCCTCCCTCACTTCCTCCCTCCCTCCAGACCCCCTCCCTCTCTCTCCCTCTCCTCTCTCATGCTCATGGATCCAAATAAGTTCTTGGCTGCTTTTCCAGCCCCATGTGCCTGCCTGTTGTCATGCTCCCTCTGGAACTTTATTATCCAACATTGCCCAAGAGAATACTTCCAGGGGTGATGGCCCCTTTAATCTCATTTTTCAACCCATTAGCACTTGTGTTTTTTGTATACTTGAACATAGCATGGCAGAGGAATTAAATACTTATATGCATTTAATTTTAACTCGTTTAAACACTCCAAATCCCCACTACTTGGATTATAAGTGCGCATCGACACCTGCTTTTTATGTCGGTCCTCATTATTGTAGAGCAAGCACTGTACTGAGCTGTCTCCCCTTCCCTACACATTCTTTCTAACGGACAGACTGCTGCTTTAAATGAGGATATATGCGCTGGGGATATAGCTCAGTGGAGATGGCCTAGCACACACCACTGGGTCTGACAGCCAGCACTTCATAAAACTAAACCTGGTGACACACATCTGTAAATCCAAGCACTTGGGAGGAAGAAGAAAGAAGATCAGGAGTTCAAGGGTATCCTGGGCTGTAGAGTGGATTTGTGGCCACTCTTGGGTTACATGAAACCTACAAAAAAGAAGAAAAGATATATGTACACGTCAGCACGTTACCAAGGACAGCAGGCTCCATGGTGACTTCCCAACATTGACATCCTTCCAGATCCATGGCCCAGATCTCGTGTCCTTTGGTAAAGTATATCTGTGGTCTCTTTGGCTCTGAGGTATCAACAGCCATTGCCCCCCCTAACTCGGATTCCATCACATTACAAGGACATTGGCTCCTTCCACGCTGGTTTGAGGCCTTGGCTTGTAGAACACGGTGCAAGGTGTGATTGCTAATACTGCAGTAGAACATCTGATGGCCCAGATCTGAAACTTCTGTCCAATACAAGCGGCTGTAGGGAAGGGGAAGGGAAAATCCCTTTAATTGAATGAGGAAAATCTGTCACTTCAAATATTAGTTTCTAACGAAGAGTAGTCATGTATGATAATAAGAGGATAAATGCAGCCTTGGGAGGAAGCGTGTCCAAACAGCAAATAACTTCCTTCTGAGGTGGAGGAGGCTACAAGAAGTCCAGCTCAGTGTTGCCCAATGGTGTTTTTTCAATAATGTGTTACAGTCAAAGTCCCGGGCTCTGGTGACCTTGGACTCCTAGTCTGAGCACCTTCAGTGGCCATCAACGGCTGTAAATTTTAAATATGTTTTTACATTTTTCAGTATGCCCTTCTCTACTGTCTTCCTATTTCTGTTTCTTAAGACCAGTCAACAACCTAGTTTCAGAACTGTTTATGTCCGTGTTTATGGTACAAATAAAAACATCCTTTCCAGGCTGGGAGATGGACACTCGGTTCCTGAATGGAGGTCCTAAGACAACGTTATAAAGATATGAAATTTGTGAAGATGGAGGAACCTAGAAGAGTTTTTGCTGGGCCACAGCTGCTGGCCGTCTGTGCTGCCCATCTCATCTTTGTCTCTATCTACTTCTCGGCTTTACCACCTGCAGCTGTTATAAAATTCACTGATATAAAAATTTGCTACAGCTTTCCTTCTGGCAATTAGCCTATCTCTGGGCTAGTCAAACTTTCAACACGTGTTAAGATTATCATCTTAATTGTTGGTTGTGGGATAAAAGTTTACGTGGTAGAATGAAACCTGGAGCCTGAATGAGAATTCTATCTCTGAGCCTTACTTATTTATTACTCTGACTTTCTAGATTTTGAGTTGGGGTCTCACTAAATCACTGTGGTTGGCCTTGAACCCACAATGTCCCTGCCTCTGATTTCTGAGTAATTGGGATGACACATATGGACCACAAAACCTGGCTCAGAATTATTTATTGTAATTCAATATAGCACCTGGGAGCTGAGATAGGAACACTAGGAGGGAGTTCTGGTCATCAGTGGCTGCATAACCAACTCGATGTCAGTATGAATTATATAACACCCTCTCACAAAACAAAGAATAAAGTTGTCCATGAGGCTTTAAGCATCTTATTTCCCCATTATTAGCTTCTAATATTAAATAAAGATATTATATATATATATATATATATATATATATATAAAATCACAATAAAGATGCCCATACCTTAAAAGGGGATATATAGAGAATGAAATTATTGCTGAATGGCTTTTGCAAATCTTCAACTCCCTAGGAGATTTCACCTTGTGTTCAAGATCGACATTGAATATCTGTGTTCCATCTTGTGATGTCTTCAGTGCAAAGTAGAGGTGCCTTGCAATCCAGTCCACTGTAATAGCTGCAACATTAGCAACCAGTGCATCCTGGAAAAGCTTAACATGGGAGAGAGCACAACTAAGAAGAGTGTTGATTCTTTTCCTTTTGGAGACTTCTGTGACCGTTCATATCACTACACACTGAACACCACTGTAACCTCAAGCCTCGCTCCTTCCGTACTGTGACAACTGTAATTCAAGCCTTCTTCTCACAAGGTATATCCAACCTAGATTATTTTAGCCACTTAGGTTCAGCTCCAATCTGCAGATCAGGGCTAAAACTCCTCATCTTCAGACAAGATGTTTCATTCAGCTAGGGACTCAAATATCAAACTACCTTATGAACATTTCCATGTAAATTACTCCAAAAAATTAATAAAGAACCAATCACCCCACCCCAACCTCTTTTTCTCTTCCACTTCAAAATGTCAAATATGTCCAATATTAACCCAAGGAGTCATTCTGCACATACATGGCTCCCCCTTCATTTTCTTCTCATATCACTACAGGGGGAGCTAGTCTCTGAAAATTTCTCCCCAGCTTGGCATCCCCTTCCTCACCTCATTGACTGTCACCTAACTCCTGGGTTTCTATGACGTCCACTGCTGAAAGAGAGAGCATTCTAAAACATAATTTAAAGCTGGAGAGCATTGGTGTACATCTGCAAGGCCAGCACTGAATAGGTGGAAGGAAGGGAATCAGAAGTTCAATGTCAGCCTCAGCTGCATAGTTAATTGAGGCCAGCCTGTGCTATTCAAGACTCTATCTCAAAAAAGAAAAGAAAGAAAATATAACAAAATAAAAAATTTAAGGGGCGATGGCTCAGCAATTAAAAGCACTGGCTCTTCTAGAGGACCCAGGTTCAATTCTCATCACCCAACACGGCAGCTCACGACTATCTGTAACTCCAGTTCCCAGGGATCCCACACCCTTACACAGACAAAACATCAGTGCACATAAAAGAAAATTTTAAAAATAAAATAAACATTTAAAAGACTTAAAATAAAAAAAAACACAATTTGAGCAGTAAGTAACTCTAAATTTCTTTAATACTTTGCTATTAGCTTCCCAGATTGACATCCGAGTGTTGTCCCAGCGTTATTGACCTCACCTACACCTTCACTCCCAGTTCCCTCTCCTTACCGCTCCCAAGCATGCTGTGGCTGCCTTGTTTCCCTGCCTTTGCCCTGGAGCTCCCCTGCTGCTCTTCTCCCACCTTCACCAGGTTCATCTTGATCTGTCTGCTTCCTGTAGAGCACCACCTTAGCCTGGGCTAAGGTGATTCCATCACACCCTGCTCCCTGCATAGCCGTTACAGGACTCTAACTTTGATGCGGATTTGTATTTAGCAGAATGGCTACCACAGACCAGGCGTTGGGCTATGTGTGTTAAAAGATCACCTCCTTGGATCTCCACAGGAACCTGAAGATCAGACACCACTTAGAGAGTCAATACCTGGCTTCTGGTCTCCAGTAAGCAGTAGGGGCATAAATAAGTCCCATGAAATCAGACTCTAAAGGCCACCACCTTACTCATTGCGCAGTACCAACCTTCTAGTGTCAGAGTTAACTATGGACCAGCTTTGTGAAAAGCAAGGCCTGTAATGTTTTGCCTCCTGGTAGAGTTCAGATTCTAGAAGGTTCCCCCAAAGCCCATGTGTTAAAGACATGGCCCAAACCTTGCTGCTACTGGAAGAGGTAAGCCTTTAAAGGTGGTACCTTGTGAGGAGTCTCTGAGTCACGAGGTGTGAATCGGTATAGATCTGGGATCCCGGGTCTTTTTCTGTCTGTCCTTTCTTGAGTAAGAGTTGAGCAGCTGACCTGCTCTGTGCACTACCTACCATAAAGTGCATCCTCACCACAGGCTTAAAAGCAACAAGGCCAAAGAACTATGGCCAAATACTTCAAAACTGTGAGTCAAAACAAACCTTTTCTCTTTCCTCTTTAGGTTGATTCTCTCGTATCCTTGTTCTGACAGACACCACCATCCCTCAGTAGCCTCAGGAGTAAACACTGTACCTTAACCCAGCAACCAGTCTTGACTGGCATGTACACAAATCCATTCTGTATGTATGTGTGGCTAAATGACCACATATTTACTTACTATTTCAATCATTCTAATCTTAAAGGCTCACCCACTGGCCAATCATCTTAATTATACCTTTCACATCAAAAGAATCTCAAAGGGAAATACCTTGGAGCTGGAACGACTGTGCAAATTCAGAAGGAACAGTGAGTCTCCTTGCACAAAATACCCCATTTCATCATCTGCCGTGTACCCCACTGTGCTGACGTCTCTCTCCGTGGAAAACGTCCACACAACTTGATTTCGATCCATGTCTAGAAACACGATCTTATTGCCAACAAGAGATATGAGATATGGAAATGGTTTGATTTCTGCAAATGAAAAATAAGGAGACAATGCACATGAGAAACAAGCTTCAGGTCATGAGAACCCAGCCGTGGTAAAATCCACGGACCACTTCAGACTCATCTAACGAATCAGGCGCCATGAAGACTCGTAGGCCCTCTGAGCCTGAGTTTCTTCAAACTACTTTGATGTGGGAGAAATATATGCATACATATTCTCTGACCTTAACTTTTAATCCAGAGCTGCCATTCCTTTTCCTAAACATACCAACAAAAAAATGTATACTTTCAAATAATTACTTACAGATTTTTACATAACAAATACCTGATGTTTTAGACATCACTGTATCAGAAAATGGTCCTGGCCCTTTGGATGTAAAGACACGAACCTAAAGAATAGGAAGAAAAATTTGGAAATGTATGCATAGGTGTCCTCATTAGCAGTAAATTCAGAAACTGATGAATTACACAATATTCATTGTACACACCTAATATGCATTATAGATAGTTTAAAATCGTTGTTTACATCTAAGTATATTGAAACAAGTAACTAAGAGTGAAAATATTGACCTGTTGGTTTTCTGACTTAGAAAAGTATGAAGAAGATAAATCTCTCCATTGCCTGGGGAAGGTCTGGGGACTTATTGAGTAACATAGATATGATGGATGTGGGGATTAATTTGATTGTGTCGATCGTTACCCCAATATATGTACAACTAATCATCACACCTGGAACACAAGCAATCTTTACATCAATTAAATATTTTAAATAGATAAAGGTCTTCAACTATTTCCAAGATCAGGTAATATAAAATCGTTAACAGATATAAAACTGTACAAATTATGGTAAGCTAAATTTACTTACTTTCTAAAAGAAGGTTCAGAAGGAGAAAATAATCAAGCCTCCTTACGTTTAAAAGTATAATGAAGTACGCATTTCATATCCTTTCTCTTTGGATCCTCACAGCTACTTAGGAGTAGGAACTGGACCAAAATTATATGTAAGCTCATCTGCGGCGCGCGCACACACACACACACACACACACACACACACACACACTGCAGAAGAGCACACCCTCTGAGACTTATCTCTTTTCTCTTGCACTGTACCGTGCTACATCCTAACAGGAAAGTTTTTAAAATTTTAAATAGATTTTATTGTGTAATAAGTCATTTCCATTTCCAAACCTCGTATATGTAAAATAGCCTACAAAGAAAATTGGCACAAAGGATGATGGCCTCAAAGTACAAGAGCCAAAGTAAGCACCAGGCTGGTTTTTTGTTTTATTTGGGGTGTTTGTTTGTTTGGGTTTTTTTTTCGTATTTTTTGTATTTTTATGTGTTTTGTTGTTGTTGTTTTTCTGAGACGGGGTTTCTCTTTGTAGCCCTGGCTGACCTAGAACTCAATCTGTAGACCAGGCTGGTCTCAAACTCAGAAATCCACATGCCTCTGCCTTCCAAGTGCCGGGATTAAAGGTGTGCGCCATCACTGCCCAGCATTTTTAAAATTTATTATTTCATTTTGTGTGTGCTTTAGCTGTGTGTATGTATATGCATACGCTGTGCCCTTGGAGATCAGAAGAGGGCATTGGATCCCATGAAATCATCTTGTGGGTGGTAGGAATTGAATGTGGGGCCTCTGCAAGAGCAACAAATGCTTTTAACTTTAAGCCATCTCTCCAGCCCCACAACAGATTGTTTCCTTATATTTCTAGCACTAAATGTATTTCACTATATTACATGTTAATGTCTATGTGTGCATTTATCAATTCAAGCAGTCTTCACTTCTGAATGAGACTGTGCTAAATGTACCCAGACATGTCACTTTGTGTGATTCTATACTAACTAAAATTTGAAGCTACATATAAATATTGACAACCACAATTAGAATATGTATCTAACTGGAGGATTTGCTGGTCTTAACAATTAGAAATTAGTATTATTTTAAATTTTTATGTGCAAATCTTGATTAGTGTATATATATAGATATATATATAAAGAGAGAGACCTAATAAATTATTAACATAATTATTAAATTTAAATTTTAAAAAAGATTCATAGGAAACTAAAACCTCCAAAGTAATTTCCTAAACATTTCTCCCCAGAAGATGTGAAAAATAAATGTAAATACATACTGTTGTCAAGAATACAGTAATTGGTAAGGAAATGAAAATTGCCAAGCCATCTATTTTAAGTAAAAAAAAATTATTTCATAAATTTAAAATATTAGAGTGGCATGGCAATAGATGATTTTCCTGACTCCTCATCTCTTTCTGCTCTATTAGTGGACAGATAATTATTGTGAGATATCAGCTATGTGGGTCCTCAACTTCTATTTCTACATGCAGTGCCTAGTCTGGGCATTCAGGTAATTCACAGAGATATTGCCACATGTTGCAAAGGACCACAGAAGTTGCATGTGGCACATCACTGCCTAGTCATACAGCCTTGGGAGTTAGCTGACAGATCCAGGGATCAACTGTAATAATGAGTACAAAATAATCGCTTGTGGTCGGTAGCTTATGAGTACATGAATACATAATGCTTTACCCTAAACAATACTCTGGATGCAAGACAATTGTCAAAACATCCTCTACTCAAGCTCTGCTGTCTGGCCTGTGTCCTTCTGCTGACCACTTGATTCCTCTGGTCACAGTGGAATTAAATTATTAACGAAGTAGGAATATCTTAACTCGGTCTTTTAATTAACCATCCATTACACTATTAAAATTCACATCCCAGGGCTGGAAAGACAGCTCAGCCATTAAATTCTAGGCTCACAACCAAAATATCAAGATTCATCACCCAGGAGCTGCAGAGACAGCTCAGCAGTCAAGAGCACTTACGACTCTTTCAAGGGACCCAAACTCAGTTCCCAGTACCCACCAGGGGGGCTCACAACTGCCTGTAACTCCTGCTCCAGGGATCCAGTGTCTCTGGCCTCCATGGGCACCCACACATACATGTACATATTCATATGCAGATGTGCAAGAACATAATTTAAAACAATAAAAATAAATAAATTCTAAAAACAAAAAGACATATCCCTGTTTCTCTCTCGTACCTGGAAGGCAACAATATACCCAGGACTCACAGCCTGGAGCTGAAAAGACATCACTGGGGGCGTGACACTGACGGAAATCCAGTCTTCAGATGTTTTATTTGCACCGCTTTGTTTAGATATATGATAGAAGATTTCAAATTTGGTTAGCACTCCATTTTCATGCTTAGGTTTATTCCACCTAAACTCCACCACAACTTCGTTCTTGTTGACATGTCTTCCACTCGACAATATAAATATTCTGGGGTTCTCTGGTGCTGATGGAACTGAAAAGCAGATGCACAGACAGGGTGGGATATAGTATAAGTCTGACTTTTACCACCCCTGATCGTGGTGTGGACATCTTGGAAGAATCATCCCCAGGTTTCCTCAGAAGCTCATCTGGATATTTCAGGGATTCTCCATGACGTCCTTTCAGCCCACCCAGTGTCCTCTAACCACTACCTCAGCTCATCTTTCTCATCTCTGTGGCCCCGACAGATGGAAGGTGGACTGGTTGTCCCTAAGAAAGTATAACCTTCACTCTTCTCCTGGTGCGGTGGTTCAGCTGATGTCGGTTATTAGGAGAGGAGCAATGGCTGTAACCGCCCTTCACTCAGTTCAGGAGGTAAAATATAGCATGTAGGGACTTGGCTCTCTTAACGCTAACCCTCAAGGAGGCAGAAAGTGGTGGAGCTGGCTGACAGATATCCCAAGAGTATGGCTTGGGCATCTCCAGCTATGCTAGAGCTGAACCAAGAGCCACCATGCAATCCCAGGTCACGCTATGCCATACATTTCTCTTCTGTCTTGAAAGTCCTCTGCAAGGTCTCAGGCCTCACACCATTTCCAGTCCCATTGCTTCCTAATGTTCCTCACTTACACCTCTAATCTATCTCCAGTCCTTCTTACACAGTATAGCTCTTATGATAGAAAACCTTGTGGTGGTTTGAATAGGAATAGACCCCATAGGCTCATACATTTGAATGCTTGATAGAATTAGGAGGTGTGGCCTTGTTGGAGGAGGTGTGGCCTTGTTGGAGGAGGTGTGTCACTGGGGGGTGGGCTTTGAGGTTTCAAAAGCCCATGCCAGGCCGAGTGTCTTTCTCTCTCCCTGCTGCCTGTGGATCAGTATATAAAACTCTCTAGGTGGTGGCGGCGGCGGCGGCGGCGGCGGCGGCGGCGGCGGCGGCGGCACACGCCTTTAATCCCAGCACTTGTGAGCAGAAGAGCCAGGAGGATCTCTGTGAGTACGAGGCTAGCCTGGTCTACAAAGTGAGATCCAGGACAGGCACCAAAACTACACAGAGAAACCCTGTCTCGAAAAACCAAAAACAAAAAACCTCTCAGCTTCAGGGTCATGCCTGCCTGTTGCCACCATTCTCCTGCTATAACAACGAACTAACAGTGATGAAGACCCTACCTATCTCTTCTTACTCCATCTTTTAAAATCCAGCCCAAGTTTCTGCACCAAAAGGCCTTGTACCATATCAATTCATGTACATCTCCCTCTTCTAGAAATACTTGCGGTATCTTGACAAAGCTGAAGACTTTATGGCATTATCTGGCTGCCATAGCTCATGCTACTCCATTCAGTCATTGTGGCCTCGTTTCTATTATACTAGGAACAGATGTGTTCAATTCCAAACTGTTTTATGGACTCCATCAAAATAAAAATCTATTCTTATTCCTTACTTAAGACCTCCCCAGGGGTTGGAGAGATGGCTCAGCAGTTAAGAACACTGGCTGCTCCTCCAGAGGACCTGGGTTCAATTCCCAGCACCCACATGGCAGCTCAAAACTGTCTGTAACTCCAGTTCCAGAGGATCTGACACCCTCACATAAATATACATGCAGGCAAAACACCAATCAATGTTCATAAAATAAAAATAAATAAATTATTTTTAAAAAGACCTCCCCAAATCTAGTATTGAAGTGGCATATAATAAGTGCTTAATAAAAACTGGTGAGCCTGGATAATTGTTTGCTTTGTTGCAAAGATTCTGAGGTATGGGCCAAATCCCACTATTCTTCCATAATGCTCCTAATGTCTATCAGATGTTTACCATAGGCCCCTAGGGGATCTCCTTAGGGGTACAGTTCAAATTCATTTCCAGAGAATTGCACCATCAAACCTGGAGGCCCAAGACAATTTTGGAGCATACCTGGATCCAAATGCTACCTGAGGTGGAACATGCCCATATTCCACTATGTTCCTGCCATGAGCCTTGTGTATAAACATTATTGAATAATTCATACCATAAGAAGTGCACTTCTGAGTCGACCTCTGTGTTTCCTGAACCGCCTGCTCTATTGGAAATTTATAGAAGTGAAATTGATACGATGCTATTATTTACCAATATTTGCAAAAAAAAATGACCCAAGTGAGATCGCTGAAACTCCAGTAAAAACTCTGGATGGTGTTCTTGCCACTTAGCAATGATTTCCCCTGAGTCACTCTGGACTTCTTTTCCCACTTCTGTAGCTAAGACTATAACAACCTGTTCTGTACCTCAGATCTGTGTGGGGATCCAGCACAGGTAGGTAATAAATGTTTAATAATTAAAGTGTGATGCCTGCAAGCATGTGTACCTGTGAGGATAAGCCTGGTGTTCCTTTTCAAATATGTTTCCAAGGAGCATGAAATATGGACACCAGTCGCTCATGCTCGGAACACTGTGTTACCAACATTGTTAGTACCTGCTGCTCTGCAGAGACCAATCACCCGATGAGGTATTTCACAGACTTCCTCAAACAAGTTTTTTGTCTCTTAAATATCACTACAGTAGAGCAAAAATAGTTCTTAGTCTTTCAAATAGCCATCTTTGGGAATATATTTACAGGCCTATTTTGATGATACTATTCAAATCTCCAAAAATTCATTAAAAAGTTATTCAACCTGTACACATCTATAAAACTGAAAGTTACTTTAACTAGTATTCATTGTCCATCTCAGACCAAGTAAAGTAAGAGTCTGCACCTTATTATTGTTTAAAAACAGATTTTCTTTTACCTGATTCAGGTGCACGAAGTGATAGAGTTGTTTTCTGGCCTTTTCCCCAGTAGGTATATGGAGTGACAGAAAGATTAAATAAGGCGTAGGGCTCCAGCCCTTCCACAGTAAACACGGGTAAAGACTGTTGTTCAATAGCCAGGAACTAAAATATAAGCACAAAACCCTTTCAGAGGAAAAAGTATTAACTTTTGTACTCATGACTAAATAAAATTTCTGAATTTTGGTTCACTTCTAAAATCAAGACTTGAAATCTTGGAGGTGCAAATCTTGATAATTGTTTTTTGATATGGCTTTGAGATCAACCAGTTAAACTGTAGGCCACACCGCAATAGCATGGAGCAGAGACAGCTGTGAATGTTCTCCGGCACATGCTTAATGACCAAATGCTATGGAAAAACCACCAAAGACATGTTTGGCTAAGTGTACAAATCACACGTACTCACACTGCGGGCACGATTACCTTCGGGAAATGGTTTTGAACGAGCAGCATACCTTAGAATGAGCGCTAAATTCCACGCTGTAGAAAACTATGCCCCAGTCCACGGCAGGGGGCTCATTCCACAGGATTTGGAAATTTGAAGTGTGTCCTTGAATCCGAAATGAAGACTCCTGAACAGAATCTGGGATCACCTTGGGAGTAGAGGAAAAGTTCCCTGTGGAATGAGAAAGAAGGAAAGAAACGTTGAGAAAGCTAAGGACAGATTCATAGAAACCCAGGAGAAATTACTAGTATTTAGAATTAAAACCAGGTGTGGAGGTGCATACTTGCAATCCCACCAGAAGGTGGCGGCAGAGGGACCAGAAGTTTAAGAGCAGTCTCATCTACAAAATGATTCATAGGTCAAATCTTGACTACATGAGACCTTGTCTCCAAACAAACAAATGTCAATTTTTTGCTTTCCTTTTAAAACGTCTTGAAAATTATCTTTAACTTTTGCAGACTGTAAATTTGAATTAAGATTAAATTTGCTATAAACAAATAAACAAAAAAACCACTAATTTTTTTTTCTTAAGAAGAATGTTAAAAGAGGGAGAGTATCAAAACAGCTATTGATGGCCGAGTGGTGGTGGTGCACGCCTTTAATCCCAGCACTCAGGAGACAGAGGCAGGCAAATCTCTGAGTTTGAGGCCAGCCTGGTGAGGCAGGCAAATCCTGGTTTGAGGTTCCAGGATGGCCAGGGCTAAACAGAGAAACCTTGTCTTGAAAAAACAATGTGTGTGTGTGTGTGTGTGTGTGTGTGTGTGTGTGTGTGTGTGTGTGTGTGTGTG
>CABHPQ010165444.1:0-19686 GCA_902168405.1 Peromyscus aztecus | reverse complement strand
GTGTGTGTGTGTGTGTGTGTGTGTGTGTGTGTGTGTGTGTGTGTGTGCTTGTATATATGTGTGTGTGTTTCATATATACATATATACACATATATATAAATATATGAAGCATAAAAGTGAATTGGTATGGATAAGATGTTGTACCTGGCAGAGGCTTGAGGGATGTCTGTATAATCGTGAACTGATTAAATTTCGCTGGCTCCGAAACAGACACACTGGTTCTCTGACCTATTTCCTGCGCTGTAATAATCCTAAAGCCATTGATCCAGAAGAGTCGACCACTGTAGTACATCAGTGCATTCTGAGAAATTTCAGAAGTACTCCAGGCTGCAAACTCGGTGATAGCAGCATCCCCAGCATTGCTAAAACATAAAGACAAAGAATGTGCATCGGGAGTTTGGGGAGGTCAGGTAGGTACGAGCAGTCACAAAATGATGTGCTCCTAAATAAGTACATGTGTGTCTGTGAACATGCGAACAAGAAAAAATATTTGCAACAACAATTTCCAATGTTTTTACTTTCACATTAAATTGATTTTTTTTTAAATTTTTCTTAAGTTACCAAACTTCAACCAAATTCTCTTGTTAACATAATACAGCAACTGCAAGAGTGAATGCAAGTTTGAGGTTTGGACAAATCCTTGTGCTTTGGGGAACACTAATATCACAGCCTCAATTCTCTCTCACCCCTTCACTAGCAGAGAGTTCCTATCTGGTTTCGCCTGTGTTTCCATAACACTCAAAGTTGCGGGAGACCTAGTGCCAGATTCTTCCAGGCCTTACACAAAAAGTTACCATCCAGAAAGAAAGCCACAAAGATGGTATAGATTTGCCATCTGTGTAAAAAAGCTCAAAGAGGGCATAAATGGAGCAGAAGGACTTGGAGCTGCCCAGGGCACGCAGCAACACAACACTGGAGACATGAGTTAGGGTTCTAATGTTCAGTGTAACTTTTTTAAAAAAGAAAACCTATTTGAGGAGATGTGAAAAACAGATAGCCAAAGACCAAAGATTGTATGGGCGTTTACTTAGGATGGAAGGCTCCACTTACCCCCAGTATAGAAGCCACAAGAACCCCAATCCACAGAGACACACAATCGCTTTGTTATTAACATAGGTATCATAAACTTTGCCACTGGCCAGGGAGGGCAACCTTCCGGTCTACCTAATAACTTCACTCAACCTTCTCAAAATGAAATCAGTTCACATGAAACCAGCAAGAAGAGCCTCCGTGCCCACCTGATTAGGCCCATACCCCTCTGCAGATGAACGCATTTGCTAGCGGTATAAGTTGATACTTCAGCGGTAGGTAGGTCTTCATACAAATAATTTACCTTCTCATTTAACCAACTATAAAATATGAGCATAACAATGCCAAAAATTCCGTGTCTAGGTGAAGCCTGTCTCCTTGCACCAGGGCTTTCTCAGGACATAAAAAAACACGTGAGGGACACGTGAGGAAAGGCCACGCATTCTCCTCCAGCCTTCCAGGGATCGCCTTACCTCCGTCCTCGAAGAACCGCTGTGTAGAGATGAATACACTGATTGCCCTGCACCAGCCAGTACAGGAGCCCGTCACTGAGGTCTAACGTTAGAGCGATAACCTAAACAGAAAGTAAGGTCAGAAAATGAGCCAGGCCTGAAGAAACAGCGCAGTTGTAGGGTCCTTCCTTAGCATGCTTGAAAACACGTGTTCAATCCCCCCATGCTGCAAAAATAAAAAGAAAGTAAATCAAACACAGATCCAAAACATACCTCTGTGAGTAGGTCAGACTCCAACTACAGATTTCTCTTCAAGGATTTTTACCTTCATGAAATATCAAAATCATGTGTCTATAATTTATGGAAATATGCACAGATTTCCTGAAATTCTTCAAAAGGTAGAAATCCCAGTTACTCAGTTTTATATGCTTAGTTCTGATGATTATCAAAGTGGGGTTCTCAGCTCAGCAACACCTCAAAACTTTCAAAGAATACAATTCCCAACCCACTCCAGAGCTGCTCAGTTTGAAATGGGATTTGTATGAAGCCTAGCCTAAAACTAGTTGTAACTTTAGACGCTGTAGTCACACAGAGGAATGACTTTTGTTTGCTTAAACTAGTTGTTCTCGGAGAATACTGAACAATAGAGTTTTTGTCTTGGTTATTCAACCACACCCTATCATATTATGATCCCTGGGGGTAAAAATGAATCTCCAGGATGCTTTAAAACTCCACATATAATTCCAGTGTGCCACCTGGTCACACAAGGCTGTAATCCCAGCATTTGGAAAGTGGAGGTCTTTGTCAGAAGACCAGAAGTTCAAGGCCAGCCTCAGCTACATAGAGAACTGAAGGCTAGCCTAGGTTTCGTGAGACTCTACCCACGCCCAAAAGAATAATGTATTTTCTGTTGACTGAATCCAAAGCATTCTGGCACAGTGTATAAAGATAAAGAGTGTTCATATGTTATAATTGGATAACCAAGTATATATAAAGTCTCATCTTCAGGTAAAATGTAAAAACCACCCCTTATGACTCGGTCATTGTCTTCTTATTGAAATCCACATCTTAGTTTCCTATCCGTTTGTCTAGGTGGGTCCTGAGGAAAGACTGTTTGTTCTAGGAACCAGAGTGTATGAGATACAAGGAGCTTGTTGATGGAACCTTTCTGTTGTTTGTTGCTTTCTTTGGCTTTATAAACGTTATATATTCTCAAATAGCTGAGAATAATGGAGTCGTATACAGTGTACCGAGATGTCCAGGAGCATTGTAAAGGATAGAAGTGGCAACGACATCCTTAACATGTGGCAGCGGCACTAAAGAACGATGAGCGCCAGGTGTGCTGGGACACATCCGGGGTCCCAGTACTCAGGAAGTGGAGGTAGGATGACCAGGAGAGAAGGCCTTCCTTCTCGGAAAGGAAATAAAAAGGAGGGAGGAAGGATACAAAGTAGCAAGGACAGGGTGGGGGGAAGAAATTAGAAAAGAAAAAGAGAAATGATGAGTCAATGAAAAATTTAAAAGAATGCAATAAGAACTCCAAGAACTAAAAACTGCTTCCTGGCTCTCTCTTGTGAAAAACTGATGTGCAAAGAGCATGGCTAGCAGCCTTCTGCCATTGCTTTTTTCCCAATATTCCTGGTCTTCATTATGTTATCTGAGGCTGATTTCTTGGGAGCTACATCTGAAACAGCCATTTCTCTTTTCTCAACGGGATTTACACAGTTGGGTCAACTAGGTCGATGTATGCCCCATCACCTGACCCTCACCTTGGTCCCCAGCCTTTTTAGGTGCCTGCTCTAATCTCCTTGACATCAAATAATCTCACCCCATTAAAAAATTTAACATAGCCGGGCAGTGGTGGTGCACACCTTTAATCCCAGCACTTAGGAGGTAGAGGCAGGGGGATCTCTGTGAGTTCGAGGCCAGCCTGGTCTACAGAGTGAGTTCCAGGACAGCCAGGGCCACACAGAGAAACCTTGTCTCAAAAAACAAGCAAACAAACAAACAAACAAAACCCCTACTTCCTGACAGTTTGCCCTACTACAAAGGAGCCATCATAAAGTACTTTACTGTAAGACCTTGCACTGGTCATGTAATTGCAGGTGGATTCTGTCCTCCAGGGAATTCTATTGATTCCTTCTCTAGGTGAAAAGTCCTTTCCAGGTTTTAAAAAATTAAATCCTGCTTTTACTTCCTGACACTTTTATATATACTGATTTTTTTTTTCAGTTAACATGAAATGAGGTCAATTTTATTGGTTATTTATTCTATCTTGTGTGTGTGGTACATGTATGTGTGCACGGGTGTGTATGTTGGTCAGGTGCCAATGTTGGGTGCCTACTTCAGTCTCTCTCCACCTTTTTGTTTTCGTTTTGTTTGGTTTCTCTGCGTAGCCCTGGCTGTCCTGGAACACACACTATAGACCAGGTTGCTCAAACTCACAGAGGTCCGCCTGCCTCTGCCTTCTAAGTACTAGGATTAAAGGTGTGTGCCACCACTGCCAGGGTTTCTCCATCTTAATTTTTTGAAACAGGGTCTCTCACTCAGAGCTCACCCTCTGGCTACACTGGCTGGCCAAAGAGCCCCAGGATCCTCCTGTCTGTGCCTTCCACCGGGGCTGGAGTTACAGCTGCACACCTCCGTGTGACTTTTCCTCGGGTGCTGAGATGAAGCTGTTTCAGCTCTTTGTTTGGTTTCTTATAATTAGGGCTTTAAAACTACAAATTAACTATCTCTGTTTTAACAAGATATTAGACAAGTCTTTTTGCCCAACTGCAACAAAGTATCCTGGGTGCCATTGGAACCATGAACTCACTGCAGTTAATGATGTCTACACTCAGTCGACACAAGAACGGTCCCATCACCAGTCAGGCACCGATGGGGCAGAAGCTCAGGGGCCCTACCCCTCACTGCTGAACTATTTGCAACTATAGATTCAGGGAGAGGAGGAACATTGCCTTGGGTTGTGTCTCCACTGGCGACCCCACTTGGCTCCAGTGCATAGTTCCAATCCAATGATCATGCAGATAGTCCTGGTTAAACTAAATCAGTCACAGAACAAAACCAAAAGTCATAAATCTAAGAAAGAGCCTGGTGGGGACGAGTGGGGGCTGATGGGGATGGAGGGAGGGAAGTGAGAGTAAAGAGTGATTGGAAGGCATTATATACATGTGTTAACATTTAAAAGCTGCCAAGGGCTGGAGAGGTGGCTCAGTGGTTAAGAGCACTGACTGCTCTTCCAGAGGACCTGAGTTCAATTCCCAGCAACCACATGGTGGCTCGCAACCATCTGTAATGAGATCTGGTGCCCTCTTCTGGCATGCGGGAATACATGCAAATAGAACACTGTAAATGTAATAAATAAATAAATAAATAGATAGATAGATAGACAGACAGATAGATAGATAAATAAATAAATAAATAGATAGATAAATAAATAAATAAAAGCTGCCAAATGTGGACACACTCAGGATAAGGCAAACTACAAGAAAAAAATCTCCATGTTATATTTCAACTTAGAAATTAATCAGTTCCGACAAGCAAATATTATTTTAGGGAAATGCTGACCGTACAGTGGTTTCTTTAGAACAGTGTTTCCTTTAGAATTCTGCCTCAACCAAAGTAGATAGAGGTAGTATTGTCATTACTATACAATGACACCATTCAGCATCATTAAATAATTGCATCCAGCCGGGCAGTGGTGGTGCACACCTTTAATCCCAGCACTCGGGAGGCAGAGGCAGGTGGATCTCTGAGTTCAAGGCCAGCCTGGGTTACAGAGTGAGTTCCAGGAAGGGCGCAAAGCTACACAGAGAAACCCTGTCTCAAAAAACATAATAATAATAATAATAATAATAACAACAACAATAACATCCTAATTTTCATTTTGTCACCTTTTTTCCAGACAGCCAGGGCTGAGCCTGCAGTACAAGAGAACTTTCTCCATTTAGTCTGGTGCTTTCAACTGAGTAGAGTGTAGTCCAGTACAGATAGCCACCAACTGAATCCACAACCATGTCATTCACCAACAACTTCACGTGAGCCACGATGTCTGTGTGTCCCGTCAACACAGACTGCCTTTGGATCTAGAAAACAGGACAGCATTGCCAGACAATTATTTTCAAGTGCCATAATTATTTCTGAATGGTGTATTACAATCATTAGTGAGTTCTTTCATTTGTTTATATGTTCATTTACTCTTTTTTGCTTTTCAAGACAGGGTTTCTCTGTGTAGCTTTGGAACCTGTCCTGGAACTCACTCTGTAGCCCAGGCTGGCCTCAAACTCACAGAGATCCGCCTGGCTCTGCCTCCCAGTGCTGGGATTAAAGGCCACCACCGCCTGGCCATTTACTCTTTAACCACAAATATTTATCAGCACTCTGTGGTTGCTGGGTAGTGGACTAAGCCTTGGAAAATAATAAACAGATATGGTACCTGCCTCAATAGAACTTTCATAGTCTTTTCACATCTTAGAGAAGTAAACTGAGTTAAAATATTCAATATTCCTAATTATACACTCAATCAAAATACCCATGAATGCCTTATCTTTTTTCAGCATCTCTCTAGATAGCCATGGCTATCCTAGATCTCAGACCAGACTGCCCTTGAACTCAGAGATCCATCTGGCTCTGAGATGGTGTCTGGGCTGAGATTAAGGTGTGTACCATCGTTCTCAGTTACATTCTTGATTTTGATTGGGAGCTGGGAATGCAGCTCAGTGGAAGAGTATTGCCCAGTATGTACAAGACTCTTTTCATCCTCATGGCTTACCAAAAAAAAAAAGAGAGTTTTCTTAAACTGAAAGGAATATGCATGTCTTCATAGAGGATGAGCATTCTCCTTGCTCCTCTTTACTAGTATTTCCCCAATTTTTTAATATTAATTTAATTTTAATAGTTCTCTAATTTTAATTCTTACAATTATTAAGTACCTGTTACATGTCGGGCACTGTACTTTTTTTATTCTTAAAATACTAGTTCCCATCGGTTGGAGAGAGAAATGGCTCCATGTCATGCAAGTCACTCAAGTGGGCGGCCATTGCTTTAGAGCATCCGGGATGCCGGGCTCTGACTTACCACGTACGTCTTCCCCGCCCAGTAGAGAAAGTGACCGAGCCATTCAAAGGCCAAAGCACCAGCTCCTGCGATGCTGGGTATGTGGTACTTCTCCGAGATCTCCATCCCACTCAGTGGCCGCACATAAACGTTGCCTTTTGTGTCGCTGTAGTAGAGGCTGTTGTTATACCAATCCATATCTCAAAACAAAGACAAACAGACAGCACTTATCCTCATGTGTGAGAACAGAAGCGGGATGAGTCAACCACACTGACGCCTGTAACGGACAGTGTTGACATAGCTGTTCGGGAGAACTTAAGGGTCTGTCAAGCATGTTTCAGTAAGGGCTGGTTGTGGTGGTGCAGGCCCTTAGTCCCAGGACTTGGGAGGAAGAGGCAGTCTGCACATTTCAGGCCAGCCTGGTCTATACAGTAAGATCCAGGCCAACCAGGGCTTCACAGTGAGACTCTGTCTCACACATACACACCCAAATCTCAACCCCTGGAACCAGGAAGAGGAACAGATCTACACAGAGCATCTGCCTGACATTGTCCAGGTGCTTTGCTCCCTAATTGAACTCCTAAAACAGTAATGGCAAATAGAATTATCATTTTCTTAGAGTCCTTAAGATTGTCCATTCTGTCTGAGGCCTTAAAGACCAAAGAGAGAGAGCCAAGTTTCCAACCAACTCCAGGTCACACTCTTTCCACTAGTGCTGCATTGGCCTTCTCAGTCCAGCTCCCTTGTTGGGTAGAAATGCTGCCATAGGCTTAAGGACCAAGTCGAAATATAAAACAAGTAGATAATACAGATCGTCTTCAGGCAAGATCACTGCCGCACCACTTTAGAAAGAACACTTCTAGCAATAGGTCCCTGTTACAAACCTCACAGTCCTCCTCGTCAACAGTTCTTCCCATACTCTGTTTAAAACACTATGCAGCCACCTTCCTGCCTCAGTCTGACGTCAAAGCCACAGTAAATCATTTAAGAAAAGCTGTCTTAGCAGAACAAGACAGGTTGCTATTGAAGGACGATATTGATAAATTAAAATTCACGAGCATCAACCAAAGCTGTTCTGAAGAGGACGCAATAAATAGCCTCACATTTTGTGTAATAAATAACATCCCTGCCTAAGAGCAGACACTTTCTTAACAACAGCACTGGCAGAACGTTCCCTTCCTGTAGCCCCGGCAGCCAGAACTGAGTGCCTTCTTTCTGCTGAGTCACGTGACCGGGCACTATGTAAGAACCTACACCCGGGTGAGTGAGAGTGTCTACCTGACACATTTCCTACGTCAGAAGACAGGAACTCTCCTGGGCCAAAGCTACTGAGTGGTTTGCTCCAAAGCCCATCTTCCTTCACAGCCATGATGAATGGTGGCTCAGTAGCTATATGGTAAAATAGAAAGAAATTAGTAAGGAACTTCGCACAAAGCATACTTTTTTTTAAAGACAATATCTCATGATGTAGTACTCGATGGCCTAGAACTCTCTACGTAGACCAGGCTGGCATCAAACTCACAGAGATCTGCTTGCCTCTGCTTCCCAAGTACTGGGATTAAAGCCCGTTTGCCAACATGCCCAACTAACACATACTTTTTTTTAAAAAAAAAAAAGTAAAATAGCGATATTTTGAAAAATATTATAGAATAATGTAAGCGATTGTATCTGTTTAGTAGACTCATCTATCCTGTTAAACGTTCTTCTGAGAATATTTACATAAATATTTGAAATCGAAATGTGAAGAGGGATGCACAGTCATGCTGCCACTGTAACAGTGTCCAACAGTACCAAGTCAGACACTCAAGGTCTCGTCACAGTCTATCACGGTGGTTCTCAGCCTTCCTAATGCTGTGACCCCTTTAATACAGTTTCTCATGTTGTGCTGACCGCCAACCATAAAATTATGTTTGTTGCTACTTCACAACTGAAATTTTGCTATATTACATCATAATGTTAATATCTAATATGCAACTCCTATGAAAGGGTTGTTCAATCCCAACGGGGTCATGACCCACAGGTTGAGAACCACTGGTCCATCACCACAGCTACCCTCATTACCCACAGCTACTGTTTGCTAGGATCCCATTCTCAAAACCCAGAAGTCGTTGATATAATGACAATATAAACGATACTATTGCCCTTCAATTTCTTTGAGCCAAGATGGTGAAATTCAGTGTAACTCATAGACCCCTCAACCTCTCTCTCCAAGACCTTCAGAGGTGAGGAATATTATGTCTTAATAAACTAAGAAGAAATCGATGAAGAAGAAAATTATATTTCTTCAAATGTGTCTTGAAGTATATAAGGTGTCAGGTAAGAAACACAAATATCTATGGTGATTTATTTGATTCACTAATCTCAGATTAAAAATTCATCCTCAAGAGGTCAACAGAGCTCGTTCTCATCTCTTTAGAACATTGAAGCAAGAACTTATATAGGACACTCAGGCTAAGGCTTTCCTTTTAGAATTACTCCCCAGACCCCCATCATATTCTTACCTGGTACCAGGGTGGTGCCCTCTGAAGGGTCTGACCAGGGACCCGGGCCTTTAGGAGAACTCGCTCTCACAGAAACTGAGTATTTTGTAGCGCTCTGCAGCTCAGGTACATTAAGCATGGTCCCACTTATGTTAGAGAAAACTTGAGTGACTTTAGGAAGGTCTTGGGTGGAAACCTTCACCTCATAAGTCCAGTTCTGCCAGGCGGAAGGGCCTAAGGGGTTAAATAATGTCATTGACCTGGATGACACCACAAGGACAGACCAAGGAATTCCCAAAAATTCATCAGTAACCTATCTCAAATGAAGAGTAATTAGCAGCCATGCTGACTCTACTAACAGGGTCGGTGTGATGGTAAGGCGGCAGCAGTGCCCATTCCTCCCGAGACACTCGCTTAGCACTATTGAAGGAGACAGTATTTCCAACAATAAAGCTGTGAGAGTGTATTTTTAAAAACATTTTTTTAGGTGGCCGGGCTGTGGTGACGCACGCCTTTAATCCCAGCCCTTGGGAAGCAGAGACAGGTGGATTTCCATGAGTTTAAGGCCAGCCTGATCTACAGAGCCAGTTCCAGAACAGGCTCCAAAGCTACACAGAGAAAGCCAAAAAAAAAAATTAAGTTGGGATTTCACCATGTCGCCCAGGCCTTGATCTCTCAAGTGCTGAGATTATAAGTATGTGCCACCGTGCCCAGCTAAGACGGTCAATCTTTCTACGTGGTAGACTCTGTATCATGTTAGAGGAGTTCTCTATAACACTACCAGATATAACCAGACTCTTAATGAAAATAATAATAATAATAATCTCCAACATAATTACCAGAAGTCAAATCAACTTGGGAGGAGAAACCTACCAATTCATTCTCAATGTGTATGTGAGACAGAAGGAGGGGAAGGGATCCTCATATAGCCTAGGCTAGCCTCAACTCCTTACATAGCTGAGGATGACCTTGGATTTCTAATCCTCCTACCTCTCCCTCTTGAGTGCTGAGATTACTGGTGTGCACTACCATGTCCAATTTAGGCACTGCTGGAGATTGAACTCAGGATTTGGTGCATGGTGGGCAAGCACTCCATCAACTGAGCTGCATCCCCAGCCCTCAGTCTCAGTTATTCTTTGAGATATGTAGCAAATAAGCATAAACAGCTTGTCATAAAGTAAAAATTGTCCGAGTTTACTGAATATTGCTGCCTGATGATGATCAGCGGCTAGCAAAAAGCGCTCCATGGGGCAAAACCGCTCATCGCCTATTTCTGTTAGGAAAGTTGTACTAAAACAGCTTCCACTATCCATTTATGTCTGATCTACAGTTGCTTTCACAGCAACTCAGAGTTAGGCTGCTGGGACAGGGACCATCTGTCCACAGACTGAAATCCTTTACCCTTCTTTTACTAAAAAGCTCCGGAGCCCACGGGCTTCCTACCACATGCATTCTGTCTATCCAGAGATGAAGCGTCAAGTTGAGAAAGCTTCAGGGAATTGCTAAAAGTCGTGCAAGCCCCTCCCCACAATGGGTTATCCTCCTGGCTAGCTGCTATTCAGACTAGAAAGCCAGTGTATCTCCTAATAGATGTTCAAAAATGACTGGGCTATTCTGTTGGGATCTACCCATGGAATATAAAGACCCTCCTACTGCAAGGCTAGTAATAAATGCGAGGCAGATGTAAAAACACTACTTGAACTAAGTAGTTGCCCCTGACTGAAGGCTAGAGGCAGGTTCTCAAAACCGAATCTCGATGCTGAGCAGCTGAAGCCGCTCTCCCTTCCAGGTGGCCAGTATTCGCCCGGAGCACGGCACACTCACTGGCTCCTATGGCGAGAGCAGGAGGCTTCCATTGAACCAGGGCCTCTCGAGAACCAAACAGCACGGAGAGCTCCTGCGGATGGTCTGGCAGAGGGTACGACTGGATGGATGAGCCAAAGATGACCAAGTTGCCAAACCCAAATTCTTCTATGTGACTCAGGTCACATCCCACGATGAACTCATTGAAGGACAGGGAGTCCTGCTGGAAAATGGCCTTGCCGTTTGTGATGAGGAAGTCGTTGTTCTCACAAGCAAAGCTCCGCACCTCCTTAAGGGGGACCCAAGGCAGCACGCGATGGAAAGCCGAGCCGTCCAGAAATGTGGACATGAAGACTTGCGTGGTGTCATTGAAGTAAATGATTCGCTTGGACTGCGGCTTCACCGCAAAGTCCTTTAACGTGCCGCTCTCCACGATGCGCACCGCTTCGGTGTGCCTGCCAGACGGCAAAGGGAGATTGATTCTGTAAATGCCGTCTCTCAGGAGATAGAAGACATACCTAACAGGACAAAAGAAGGCTGGTGTGATTCAACGCAAGGATGCCTGTGGAACCTACTGGGCTAATCACTTTAGCCTGTTAGACACTCAGTACCATGTATCCCAGGACTTCCCGAAGTGCAAAGCAATAGAGGTCCAAGCTGGAACTGTGCCCTGCTGATTACAGCGAGAAGTTAGAAGATTGGAAACTCCATCTTGTATTATGATGCACGGTCTTTTAATTCTTATAAGGGGCTTTTTGAAGAATCAGAGTTAGGACTCAAAAGTATCTTTACAGATTTTTAGAGGCAAGCATATTATAGACAAATCACACAGTTAGGGCTGAGGAGATGGCCAAACGAGGAAATTACTTGCCAGATAACCATGAGGATCTGAGTGTGGGTCCCAGAACCCACGTAAAAGCCAAGCACAGCTGTGCACACCTGTAACTCCCATGGGACTGGGAATGCAAATCCTGGAGGCTCATTGGCAAGCGAGTCTATCAGAAAAGGCTGAGCTTTGGGTTCACTGAGAGACCCTGTCCCAAAAAACAGAGTGTGATAGAGAAGCACACCCAGCTTGGTAACGTGTAAATATAAATAAATTGATATAATCCTAATTATCATGATCTTTTCTGGTCACATTTCAAAATCTCAGCACAAATCCGTTTTATTTTAATGGGGAAAAGGAGCCACTGAGTACCTCACCGTGGTGTATTTGAAAGGCTGATTTGGTAAGTAAAGTTCATTATCCACAGAATGTCTCGTGTTGTATAACTGTCAACAGCAACAGAACATTCCATAAACTCTTAGACCCTCACAAATGAGGGAAATAAGATCTAGACCACACGAGACTGTGTGTATTCAGGTGGTGTGGCTGTAACTAATAATTAAACTTTTCATTTAAAACTTGAAAAACCGAAGCCACTAGAAGAACACAAAATATTCTTCCAGACACGGGGTAGGGAAGAACCTTCTAAACAGAACAGGAATTAGCCCCAAGTATCAGCAGCTGAGACCACATGACATTTAAAAATTTCTGCACAGCAGAGGACGCTATCCAGCAGAGCAAGCCAACAGTCCACAGAGAGGGAGAAAATCTCAGCCAGCTCCACTTCAGAAAAGGCGCTAAGATCAAGAGTTTACAAAGCATTGCAGAAACTGAATACCAAGGAAGTAGAACTACCCATCCATAAATGGGCTGAATTCAACAGACCGTTTTCAAAAAAAGAAGCACAACAGAGCCAATAACCAATTTCAAAAGCGTCCAACATCCCTAGCCATGAGGGGGACGCAGATTGAAACTACACGGAGATATCTCCTCACCCTAGTCTGAGTGGCTGTCACCGAGAAATCTGACAACAAACATTGGAGCAGATGTGCAAAAGGGGGAATGCTTACTCACTGCCGGTGGGCACGAGAATTAATACAGCCATTATGGAAATCAGTTTAGATTTCAAGCTTAAAACAGAACTACCATATAATCCAGCTATTCCACTCCTGGGCATATATCCCAGAGAACTCCATAGCCTACCACAGAGATATTTCCACCACCACCCCACCGTGTTTATTATTGCACCATTTGCCATACCAAAGAAATGGAGCCGATCTAGCTGTCCATCAACTGAAGAAAGGATAATAAAAATATGGGATAGGCACCAAACAGAATATTATTCAGTTGTAAAGGAACGTGAAATCATGCAATTTGGAGGAAAATGGATGGGTATAGAAACTAATATTAATCAAGGTTACCCAAACTCAGACAGGAAAACACCTCCTGCTCTCCCTCCTCTGTGGATCCTAGCCTACTATGTACATGCACATATGTAAACAGCCGTAAGTGTACATGTAGTATAACATTTAGAAAGGAGCCTAAGAAAGGGTAGTATCGGGTGAGGAAGGACGAAATGTAGTCAAAAGGACACAGGAGTGAGTGAGGTCTACAGAATGAGTTCCAGGACCGTCAAAGCTACATAGAGAAATCCCGTCTCAAAAAAACTTAAGGAAAAAAAAAAAAGGCAGGGGGCACATGAGTCATTTTTAAAAAAAGCTATAAAGCTCATTGTTTTTCTAGTTTCAACTCTGTCATAGTTTTCTTTTTTGTGGTAGATAAGCAAATAAAAATGTAATTGACAGAGAAAGTACAAAAGTACAGCTCCGCTACTTTAGAGTGGTCATCCCAACTGTATAAAAGTTCAGAACAGAATAGAGCCTGGGTGGGACTGGGCAAGCGTTTCAGTGCTTACCTTGATCTAGCTGTGTGTGGTTTTTTTTTTTTTTTTTTTGGAGACAGGGTTTCTCTGGGTAACAGTTCTAGCTGTCCTGGAACTCACTTTGTAGACCAGGCCGGCCTCTGCCTCCCAAGTGCTGGGATTAAAGGCGTGCGCCACCACCGCCCGGCAAGATGTTTAATCTTACCCACATTGGACATGCTTATTCGTAAAGAATTTGTTGTTATTTGGTCACATTTAAGCCCAAATAATCCCCAAAATAACTTTCTATGTTTTTGCCGAAACACATTCATGAACATTTGACCTACACAAAATAGCTTCATTTCATTCTCAGAGTTCACGTCATTCTACATCTTGTTGTCTAAAGCAGTGAGACAGACTTGCTTGCCAGGGAGCTCACTGGCACTGCACAGCCCAGCTGAGCCCAAATGTGGCCCTTTTTGTTCGTTTTTCATCTTTCCCATCAGGGAGAAGGAGTTTTACAATTGAGATGGGTACTTGTTCCTAATCACCAAATCCTGTCCTATAAGGGTGGATGGTGACAGCCTACTTGCTAAATAAGCACTTATTTAGCTAATAAGAAAATAGAGCATATATTTTTCTCATGCTGATATTCTCAGAAAAAGATTACTCACCGTTATTTGAGGCCAAAATTTTCTATTTGTATTCTTTAAAATTTTAGAAATGTGTGTGTGTGTGTGTGTGTGTGTGTGTGTGTGTATGATGATGATGATGATGATGATGATGATGATGATGAATGCATGTGCTAAATAAGCTAACTACTTCACGAATAAACATGTTCAGTTACATTCTTGATGGGTGTAAGAGCCAGGCCAGAAGAGGAAATGGAGCTGAATGGTTCAGCCACAGAGGTACATGATGAAGTAGCTTCTCATGGTGGCTGTTAAAGGGAGCAATGAGATTGATTCCCATCATAAAATAGTGTCAAGTCCTGGACTAGAATCATGGTCCTGACAAAAGGTCATTTTCACGTAGAAGAGGAAACAATCAAATTTGAAAGCAATTTTAGTTAAATTGACCTGAAATGAGGCACTCAGATGAACTTATCGGGTATTATAGTGTTGCAATGATAAGTAAGTGTAGCTGGACTTTTCTCCAGTCCCACCTGGGCCCACAGTCGCTCAGACCCAAGTAAACACACAGAGACTTGTATTATAAACTGGATGGCTGTGACAGGCTTCTTGTTATCTAGTTCTTATAACTTAAACTAGCCCATTTCTATAAATCTATACCTTGCCACGTGGCTAGTGGCTTACCGGTATTTTTACATGTTGCTTCTCATGGCGGCGGCTGGCAGAGTCTCCTGACTCAGCCCCCCTGTTCCCAGAATTCTCCTCTCTCTTTGTCCCACCTATACTTCCTGCCTGGCTACTGGCCAATCAGCACTTATTTATTAACCAATCAGAGCAACACATTCACAACATACAGATATCCACAGCAAGCAAGCTTCACAGAGATTTTTGCCAATGGAAGAGAACCCATATTTACAAGGCTAACACTTACCCATTATAGGAATCAACCACAACTTTTTGAGGTGCAATAATAGATAGTGGAGTAATTTCCTCAAAATTTGAACAGTTTTCTACATCACAAACATATACCTAGAAAATGAAAAATATACCAATAGGATTAATGCCTGTCTACATTCATCTTGGACCAATATTTGCTCTGCAGTTTGGTACTTAGAATTGTGACAATCACTATGGACTTTACAAAACACACAAGAAAAACATTTAAAAGGTAATTTAACTGGTGCACAGCTGTAATCCCAGAGCTGAGGAGTCTGAGGCAGGAAGATAATGAATAACAGGCCAGCCTGGGCTATACAGAAATACTCAGTATGAAAAAAAAAAAAAGGAACTTTATATTTTATGTCCTAATAAGTTTATATTCTATTAGTAGCATTAGGATGTAAGCATGTTTTTTGTTTGTATTTCTTTGGGTTTTTTTTTTTTTTTTTTTGGTTTATGGAGGTATACAATTATTTTCAAAACTTGTGTTATATTCAAGCTTCTGGGCTTCAGGTGGGGTGGTTGTTGTTGTTTGTTTTTTCTCTTTTGGGGGGCCTGCCACCCAGCTCCCAAATAAATCACACATGGAGGCTTATTCTTACTTATGAATGCCCAGTCTTAGCTTGACTTGTTTCTTGCCAGCTTTCCTTAACTTGAATTATCCCGTCTACCTTTTGCCTCCAGGCTTTTCCCTTTCTCTATTTCTGTATATTTTTTGTTATTTTGTACTCTGTTGCTCGATGTGTAGCTGGGTGGCTGGTGCCTGGAGTCCTCCTCTTTCTCTGTCTCTTTCTTCTTTCCTCCCAGATTTCTCCTTCTATGTATTCTCTCTGCCTGTCAACCCCACCTATCCTTTCTCCTGCCTTGCTATTGGCCATTCAGTTCTTTATTAGACCATCAGGTGTCTTAGATAGGCAAAGTATTACAGCTTCACAGATACAACCTAAGCAAAATACAACCTAAGCAAAAGTGATACACCTTAAAATAATATTCCACTACAGGTGGTAGCCTTTGTTCATTGCAATAAACATGCACTTATAAAATGAAAACTTGAAACACAGGAAGACTGTATCTTCTCAAAGATTCCAGTACTAACATATTTTCAGAGGTCTAGTAAAATAAACCCAGGTTACTATATAATTAAAGATGCTTGCAGCAGACTTTGCTCATGATAGTCTTACACAGTGATGCCAACTTTCTTAAAGCAGATAAATTATCATTAACAAAAACTTGCAACCATGAAAAACTAAAAATAATGTTGACTTCATGGTAGATCAGAACTAGCTTGCACTAGGTCACAGCTAGACCTTCTTGTAAACTAGGTCCATGATTCATTGCTGATCTAGTATCTGAAGTAAGTAATCAGTGAGACAAAATTGTGATTACCACCAAACATGCATGTTAGTATTGATAAGTAGTTATATGCGCTCAGACTAACCAGTTTATCCATGATGAAATACATCCTCTGGTAAAGCCAGTCTATGGAGATGGAGGAGATTACACCTGAGCCTCTGTAAAAAATTCTCAGATCAGATGTATCAGACATGTTGGCTGCCTCCTTCATCCATATGAAAGGTCCTTCTGAGAAATAAACCACTTGCTGCTGAACGTTGACTGCTATCCCTGGAAGAGCCAAGAGAGTGCATCCATGTGGTTAAATGTCCACAGGGATAGAAAAACTCAGATGGAAGTGAATCTGTCTTATGTTTATTAAAGTCAAATAGAAGTTCTTATACTTTAAAAGTATTCTTATGAATCCTTCTAGTACATATAACTTATATGTGCAAATATGCTAGGTATTTTCACAATATACATAAAATACTAGAAGAATTTTAGAATAATATATTCTACAAATATTCAAGATAGTAAATTCTAGAAACATTTGGGGTAAAGTGGGTTTGTTGTGGGGTTGTTTGTTTAGTGCTGAGAGATTCCAAAACCTCAAGTATGTTTAAGCACATGCCCTATCACTGGGCTACACCCTCAAACACAAAAGCACTTTTGAATGTCTTTTTCTCATTTGAAAGTTTCATAAATTTTTTGATCAGATCCATTCCCCATGCCCTCCCCTCCAATTCCTCCTCAACTCCAACCACTATTCCCTCCTAATTTCATGTAATCTCTTTTCTTTCTTTCTTTTTTTTTCATTTTTTGAGACATGGTTTCTCTGTGTAACAGCCCTAGCTGTCCTGGAATCACTTTGTAGCCCAGGCTGGCCTTGACCTCTCAGAGATTCACCTGCCTCTGCCTCCTGAGTGCTGGGATTAAAGGCATGTGCCACCATGCCTGACTGTATTCTCTTTTTTCAAGCCCTCTGATTCCACATAGTGGTACCAGTACATGCATGGGTATGGTGCCTTTTAGGAATATGGGTAGCCTATCAGGGTCACTGAAGTAAACTGACTCTCCATGTCCCAGCAGCCATCAGTTGCCAACCTCAGTCAGATACAGAAGTTCATGTGCCCTCCCCTATTCATGCTGGATTTGTCTGGCTTGATCTTGCACAGGTCTTGTGCATTTGGTCACAGCCACTATGAGTTCATGTGTACAACTGCTTAGTCTTATCAAGAAAATACTTTGACTACAGTCCCCCTGTAGTGTGCACAGCACATTTCAACACTATGAAAGCTGTTGAGAAAGGATAAAGCTGCCAGGTCATTGTCCAGTATGATTTCTCCATCTTCTATGACTAAAGAATGGGTGTCTTCAGAAACAGCATCTTCCATCAAGCTCTGGAGGATAACCAAGAGCGTTAGCAATATCCTGTAATGTTTGGGGGACCTATGGGGTCCCCATAGCTAGCACTGGCATCCAAGAGCAATTTTTAATATTCCTCTGTTCTATAGGTTTCCATCTGGAAATTCCAAATATTTCCTTTTACGGTGAGGCTACATGCTTCTGTTAGACTGACCTGTAATATTCTGATGAATAGTATCTGACCAAAGGCAATGTGCTTCATCTACTAAATACTTTAAGGATCTCTTTCGTAGAGAAGTTTTTCTGGATAAAAAGAGCCATTGTTCTTCTTCTTGAACTGAAAAACATAATTTATAGGCAGGTTGATCAGCCATCCACATAGCAACACAAAAAGTTTTAGTCCTTCAATACAAGGGAGATGGCACTTTAAAAAAAAAATGACTAATTTTTCTGGAGTTACTTAGAGGTATTGCATCTGTGGCATAATCTCCATAAATATATGATTGGGGGTAGGAAATAGGATTACATTCAAGTAGGACTATATGAATATATCATGTGACATGCTACAGCATCGTAACATCCTTGTTCCAATTGAAGCAAAATCGTTATCCCCAGTCGGGATAATTTCCTTCATAGATGTAATCCAGCCTCAACCAAAGCGGGTTGTTACATAACACAAGTTATGTTGAAGGTGTTGCCTCCAACTTCTCTCCCTTTCAAGCAGGAGAACAGTTCTTAAATAAAATTTGAAGGCTACAGAACTCTGATTGGTATCCTGTTCAGCTGAAAACAGATGCAAGGTCCATGAGTGATGGACACTTTAGGGACAGTTAATAGATGGTATGCAATAATCACACAGCAACCTTAACCCTGCTCTATATTTAACTTTCCCCTTGGGCATGTTACATGCCTGATAATAATACCTCTCTTTTCCTAGAGTCTAGGAAGAGTCAAAAAAAATATAGGCTGATGATAGATGACATCCAGTATTACAGGCATGGTTGTATGCAGATTGGAGCAAAGAGTGGTCAAGTCGGGAGATAAAGTTCTCCTTAAAGTGGAGAATAGACCAAAGGAATTTGAGTCCCTGAGTTAGTCTAGACTCTAACTCATTTCTCCCTCCGCCCCCCCAACACACAAAAATCTAGTGCTTCTTAGAAAGCATTTGCTCCTACAAATACCAGTAGACTTCAGACCCTCAAGGTAATGATTTTAAAAACAACCAAAAAAGAGTACTTATAAAAAAATAAGATAAATACACAGACTGAATTTTCAAAAAGTTGATATTTAAATTCTTAGTGTTCATATAGAAACATTAAGGCAGACTGGAAAAATCTCTGGTGTGTCTGATGTGACAATACACAAGTGAAACCATGTTGGGATAGGAAAGTTTATACGTAACTCCTAAATTTGTGAATGCAAATCACCATACCTAGTGATTGGAACTCAAACCAAGAATTTGTTTGAAGCCAGCTTTCTTAAAATGCTTAAGTTTTCCTATTTTTTAAGTCTCAAAATTCTAATATCAACTGTCTATCTAACCTTCTGTTTGTCAAATATGTAGAGTAACTTAAAAATTAAAATTATTAGGTACCAAAAAAGAGGAGGGATCTTGAGTTCTACCAGACGATCACTGAACTCTGACCTTTCCCACAGTCAACCTTTAAGCCTGTGTAACAAAGAGGAGAAGGCTAGACCATACCTGATGGAGATGGTGTGGAAATTAAAGATTCTGCTTCTGGCCCCTCACCAACTTCGTTTACTGCTGCAATAGAAAACCTGTTCCAAAAACAATTTGGAGAGATGTGTTTCCCACGGCATGTTGTGAACAGGAGATAAATATTGGCGCAACAGAGATTCTATTTAAAGGATGGTGTGGTGGCGCATAGATCCAGTTACTCAGTGTCAC
>CABHPQ010165443.1:42747-62235 GCA_902168405.1 Peromyscus aztecus | reverse complement strand
CACACACACACACACACACACACACACACACACACACACACACACACCAATAAATAAGAGGGAGTTTGACTGTTATCCCAACTTCAGAAAATTGAGCTCATATTTTGGGGAGAAGATAAAAGGCAGCTGAGGTTTAATGTAAGGTCCTCTATAAGAAGCATGATTGAAAACATTACAGGGGCTTCAGATATTACCACTGCATATTCTGAATTTGTCTTTCATTTCTTCCTGCTGCACAGTACCTCTGCTCATTTCCTTGATGCTAAAGATGCTAAACAGAGGAAGCTTAAAGAGATGGAAATTTCTGTGCTGACAAGGGATTGACAAGGGAGAATTGATTAGAAGGCCAGGGACCTCAGGCTGGAAAAGCCAGGATGAATGCCAAATGTCATGTGAGGAACCCCACTTGGAATAGAACTCTTGAATCTATGTTAATTATCAGATGCCTAAATAAAAAGTATATCAGCAGCAAGTAGAGTAGGAAACCATATAGAGGACATGAACAGAAGTCAATGGCTACAGCCAAGGAGCATGAATTACCTAAATAAGGCACCACTTGGTTATAAGAAAAAGATGAGACAAACAGCTCCAGATCAAGGGAATTCTTATCAGAAGAATTTAATGTAGAAAACAGAGTTTAAAAATCAACAGCCAGGGAGCTAAGGACTCAAGTCAGTCTCTACAATTCGTTCCACATGCAGCATATGTTTACTGAGGGCTCTGTTGTGTACTAGAAACTATGCTATGTACATGAGAATCCTAAAATACAAACCTGTCCATTCTTCAGGGCCAAAAGTCAAAGTTCTAGGAAATTAAGGAAATTTCCAAGCTTACACAGCAAGCAAGTCAGAGTTAGGATTCAGTGTGTCATCCAAAGTCCCAACCCCTTGCACTGTCCACATAAGCTGTCTGAACCTCTCTGCTCCCTGCTCCCATATGTCTGTCTGTCGGTCTGTCTGAAAGTCTCTGTGGGTTGCCTTTTTCCTGCCTCAGTAGCTTGCAGAATGGCAAAATAACCTCCCCAAATCGGCTTCTAAATAATACCCAAAGGACAGTATCCCCAGGAGACTTGAGCCCACCACTGTCCATCATTGCATTCAGTAGCACCAGGCCACCTGCCAAGAATGCCAGTGTCTTTTGGTTCAAAATTGCTTTTAAATTTTATTTAACAGGGAGAGAGTACATACCATGGTGCCTATGTGGAAGACAGAGGACAACTTTCTGAAGTTGGCTCTCCTTCTATCATGTAAGGGGTTAGGACTGAATTCAGGTAGTCAGACTTGGCTGTAAGTTCCTTTGCCAGCTAAGCCATCTCATCAATCCTTGGTTCAAAGTCTTAAAGAGACAGAATGCCTTTTCACCCCTTCTTCTGTGATAATGGGGTAGCTAGAATATAGGGTAGGAATAATGTGACTGTGAAATGGGTATGTGAGGATAGGAAAGAGTTAGGTACCTATATTAGCCTCATTTCTGCATGCATACCATACCTTCTCAGGTGCCAGTTGATCCACTGGGGAAGGAGTGATTACACCACCCTCAAGAGTTCAAACTGTCCAATATACACTTGGGGACGCCATCACACCCAGCAGGATGAGTGCTGTTAAGAAGGTAAAATAACGAAAACCACTCCCAGCTTGCAGAAGTGGGCACCTGGTCTAGCCTCGAAAGTTAAAAGAGACAGCCTAAACACAGTGCTGTGGGAACTGAGTCTGACAGAGAAGCATCCGTGTGCAGAAGAGTCCAGTGCATGCCTCACTGGGGAACTCTAGGACACTGGATAAAAACAGAAGGTAAAGGCTGCAAAAGAAATGCCAGAAAACAAGACTTAAAAGGTAGGCCAGAGCCAGGCTATAAGCAACAATCTGTGCTCAGAAAAGGAACATGTGGTTTCTTGAGTGGCAATACAATCCAATGTGCTGCTGCCCAACAGAACTTTCCATGGTGATGGAAATGTTCTAATCTGCACTGTCCAACATGGCAGCCATGAACTAAATACTTGGCATTTGTCTGGTGTGACTCAGGAGTTGAATCTTTAATTTTATCTAATTTAATCAATATCAATTTAAATTGTTACACGAGGTAGTTGGCTGCCAAGCTGGACAGCTGAATCCGATAGATGTCAACCCTAGAAGCAGACATGAGACCGGTCCCAACACCAACTGGCCTTGTGGTTCTGAGTAAGCCCTTCAGTGGTTCCCCAGCCAACCTATCCATGGGCATCTCTGGCCTATGTAAGCACTCCACAAGCTTCCATAGCTCAGCAGTAGAGGGAAGCGTTGAGAGCTGGGCTGCAGAGGAGGGATCTGCTACCTTCTTTTGAGAAAGAATATTTACTCAAGCTGCAGGAACAAAGTAACACAGTGATGGAGGTTTGCTTCCTCACAATTCCTGAGACTCAGAAGCCCCAGGTGAGGTGCCACAGGTTGACTTTGTCTCACTTCTCTTCTCTATTATCTCTCCTCTGTATTATGTGGATTAGATAAGGGTGCTAACCATAGAGTGTAAGAGCGATTGACTTCATGTCACTTAAATGGCCTCCTTAAAGACCCTTTCTCCAAATGAAGCCGCAGAGTCAGGTAAAGGGATTTAGGAGTGCAAACATGAGTTTGAGGAGACAGGGCACAATTCTACAACAAAGACCCAGCAAGTTGAAGATCGGGATTTCTAATTCTAATTCTGAGCAAGATACTGAGCTCTAACTGTGGTTCTGGCTCCTTCCTCTGCTGCTGCCTCCATCACAGAACCCGGGAACACAGTGACTAGATAAATGAAGATGGAGCAGAAACATCTGGAGAATGAACTGCTCGACTGGAGGAAACCTTGCAGAAACAAACCATGACTGACCTTTGGGGAAACAAGGCTGATGAGAGATTTCTAGGGCATCTGGAGAATCCTGACCATGAAACCAGAGGCAGGTTACAGGCAGAGTCCTTGCTGCTGACCCGCCATCACTCCAAGAAAAGCAGCGCTGTCCCCACAGCCAGACTCAGCTCTCCTGCCAGCGATAAATCAGGGCAGATAGAGACTCTTGGGTATGATGGGACAGCCAGTGTGGGAGCTCTGCCTCCCTGTACTCACTCCTTTCCTGCCCTAACGTCACTAGAACTGACTGACAAGTCAGGCCTTAACCATCTACCCTGACCATCACAGAAGTCTAATACCTCCATGGCAAAATGAGATCTCAGGCAAAATTAGCTCACAGCCCCCAAAAAAGCTATTTGAAGAGTCAACCTTTCCAAGAGAAACAACACAATGAATGACAGAGTCCAACAAAAGTAAAAACATTAGATCAGGTGGACTTAAAACATAGAATTATTCTTCTACCAAGATTTTTAAAGCAATGATTGAACAATATAAAATAAGAAAAATTTCAAAGAAACAAGTTTAAGCATCCAGAAATGAAAATGTAACATAAAGATCACAAGGAATGGATAACTGAATTCAGAATACAGAGAGCTGAAGAATGAGTTGGTCAATGGGAAGGTGAAATTGAGGAAATCCTCCAGAAGGAAGAAGTGACAAGACAGAGAAAATGAAAAGTTGAGTGATACACGAGAAAGACAACCATAGATTCCCAGAAAAGGAGTGAAAATCAGAAGGAATGAGGACCTTAAATAAGTAGATAAAATATTTCTCCAACTTATTTTCAAGTCCCAAAGACTAAAAATTAGGAAAAATACACATCTAGAGGAATTGGAGTAAAAGCAAAACATTTATCAAAAATAAGAAAGAACTATAAGCTTCGAGGGAGAAAAAGCAGATCAAGTTTTTGTTGTTGTTGTTGTTTTAATGGAAAGTCAGATTGACCCTAGAATATTCCATCAGCAACAATTTTAAATTCTAGGGAATTTTTTAAGTAGGGCAAAAATATTATCTCTAATTTAAGCTGTCATTCAAATATGAAACTATGATAAAATATTTTCAGATGTAAAATATCTCAGATATTTGTCATAGAAAATTTCAAATTAAAACACTCTTCGAGGGCTGAGGAGATGCCTCAGTGGGCAAGCATACTTGCTACCCCAGCAAGAGGACCAGAGTTCAAATCTCCTGTCATCGTGTAGAAGCCAGGGTACCTGACATCTGCCAGTAGCCCCAGTGTCATGGAGAGTGGAGACAGGAGGGTCTCTGGGTTTTCTGGCTGCCAGCCTAACTCCAGATTCAATGAGAGACTCTATCTCAGGCAATAAGGCTGAGAGTGACATAGCCAGATAACAAACATTCTCTTCTAGCCTCCACATTAACAAAGGTACATGTACACACACACACACACACACACACACACACACACACACACACACTTTTGGATATTATCTAAATCAAAAGAAAGACACCTGCAAGGAATTATTCTAAGTGTGTAGATTAAAGGAATCAAATGCCTTGGTAAAATTTGGTGCTATTTTTAAAGAATAATAACCAAGGCCAAGCAAAAAAGAGAAATTACACTTGTAAAACCATGGAATTTTTGTTGTTTTTAAAACACATTTTTACTATGCTGAGGATCAAACCCAGGACTCTTGTGCATGCTAAACTGTGCATGCTAAGCAAGTTCTCTACCACTCAGCTCCATCCTAAGCCCAGACACACACTTTATAGACTCTGCTCAGATTTCCCGAACCAGCAGGTTCAGTACTGCTTCAGCTTGGAAAGCATGTACCTACAGCGTGTTGGAATGTAAAGCATGCACCCACAGCATGCTGGGACAGAAAGCATGCACCCAGCACATGCGGGAATGGATGATGTGGTCTTATGAGATACCCTAGACAATGTGTATTGAAAATCAAAAACTGTTGGTCTACACAATGGTGTAATGGATGAGACAGTGGAGAGGGGAAACAAAGGGATGGGGTGGGCACACTAAGTTCTTACCTCACCAGAAGGGAGATGGGAATCTTCATTTTTAAAAAAGAAAGGAAGGATTAAAAGCAATAAATGAGATATATTGAGGTCATCCTGGTCTACAGAGCGAGATCCAGGACATGCACCAAAACTACACAGAGATACCCTGTCTCAAAAAAAAAAAAAAAAAAACCCGAGACATACTGAAATAAATTAAGATGGATATCTTGCAGTCAAAATAAATGAAATATAGCAACAGCCATTACAGATGAATTTTAGTAAACGAGAGAAAAAGACATGGAAGTCCAAAAGATACTGTGCAGCAGGGCACACATTTCAAAGAGCAAAAAGCAACCAAAATAAAAATACAAATATCCAGTAATGCAACAGAGGCAATACTGCATCTGAAGGACACGGATAAATGATTGCTGATGATGAGCCGTATGCTGAGATGACTGACAGTGTTCATGTTTGGGCTTTTGATTCATTGCATGTGACTCTAAGTATCAAACACAATTAATTAGACAAAAGTAAGTCCTACATGGAATAAGGGAGTGAGACTTCAACAATTATGAACCATTCAATTTTATATGCCTATGATGCAAAATTAAATTTAAAAAAATCCAGCTCCTGTAAGGGTGTCTTGAGTATCACAGGCACTGCAAAATCTTATGGAACAGACCGCGAATTACTTTGACAACAGTTTGAAAGATTGAACACAGAACAATCAGGCAAAGAGGGTGTGCCAGGAACCTAGACATGACTTCATAAAGAAGAAAGTCACTGCAACAGGAAAGAGGAGGGTGGCATCTGGAAATTTAACACAGATTAGATGTATAGACGCAGCAAAATTGGTCATCAGGTTCCAGCATTTCCCAAACAGAGTGGGAAGCAACCTGTGATTCAGAGACCCTGTCTCTTATGGTTTGTTCCCCACATCTTCTCATGCAAACTTTGCAATATACAGAAAGAATTGAATGCTGAGCATGTAAGCACTCAACTCCTAGAGTCTACAGTTAATTCTGGGTGCAAACACATATACCCAACCCTCTAGTCATTCCATTAGACACTCCTCATTCTGGTTTGGTTTTATTTTTTGTATATAAGAAAGAGATTCTCTTATACTGTAATGGGAAGAAAAAATTAAAAGAAAATGTCTCACTTCCCTAGATATGTGGTTTTAAGAAAAACCAAATGGTCTCCACTGACCTCAAACTGTAACTGAAGGTCAGAAATTCCTCCAGAGCTGCTCATGACATCACCATTTATATTTACATTAGACATCAGTGTTTTATTCTAGAAACAGACACTGTTCTTTATGGTTATTTATGAGAGTTTAAGGAAGTGGTAATTCTTGCTGAGGGCCTTTGGTTTGGGGTATGGATACAAACTGACAAGTACAAAAAATTATTTATCATGTGGAGCATAATTAAAGTCTAAGTACTTCAAATAATGCACATGTGTTAGTTACAATCAAATTCAACTCTTTGGACTACGTAGCTCTTTTCTTTCTCAAGTTAAGTTGACTTAAAGGCCACACTTAGGAATAATCTCTTGGGAGTTGGGGGGACAGAAATCAAGTGCCTTCCTGCCAGAATAAACAGCCAGTGGTCCAAGGAGCTCCACCAAGTCAATAGCACTATTGAGAATAATGGTAGTCAGTGACGCTCTGGTCTAGATATAGATGACATAGATGACACGGAGCTTTACCAAGTCAACAGTGCCATTTTGGTTAATGGTAGTCAGTGATGTTATGGTCTAGATATAGACAACATGTAGGAATTCCAAGTTGTTTTCTGGAGAACAGCATCATGTGCCATCTGCTTGTTTCCAAGCACTTGCATTGTTCCCCCCTTTGTTTTCCATCTGTCTTCTCACCACATGGTCCCTCAGCAAAATCCTTCACATTATTCACCCACTTGACCTCCTCTCAATCTTTACAACTAAGCTTAAGTGTCTGTTTCCCAAAACCTTACCTGGTTTCCCAAGTTAGTCTGTGTGCTACGCCACACCAACGTTTCTGTCATGAACTCTGTGAGAGCAGGACCATTTCTTCCATTTCTACATCTTCAAAATCCACTATGATCCATCAGAACCCAAGCCCACAAGAGCCTACACTATCAGAAATATTATCACTCTTCAAGAAAGGGGACAATAAAGCCTTGTCTTCTGCAGTAGCTCTTAAAGGCATGTGCCCACATGTCACTGGCAACAGCAAGTCGTAGGGTTATGCTTAACTACATGAGAGTTGGAAGAAAATGTCAAAGATACTGCTTACCCTGTCCTTTCTATTCTCAATGATTCCTCCTCCACAGACACTGTGCAGTCTTGTGTCTATCCTCAGAACTATCTCCTCCTGAAAGCCTAGTCTGGCCTACCACTGAGCATCCCCCAAGTCCCAACTATATCTGCTATTTCCACATGTTGTCTTACTTTTTATGTCTAAGGTGACATTCAAGGCAGAGCCAAGCCTGAAACCAGGGCAGTCTCACTCTTAACAATATTTTACTGGCTTTCATTATATCAGAGGAGTGGGAAGGCATAGGCACACTTTAGAAAATTTAGAATGATTTAGGGAGATCCTGAGAATAGAGACTGGATCTTTGGTCCAATTATCTAACATAACTAAATTTAAGAGGATTTAAGCATCTTTCCACATGCCTCTGGTTCCATTGAGATGGTAGCAAAGTCATAAATATCTAATAAAAGGTGTTAGGGAAATGGTTCTGGCAGTAGAATGCTTGCCACACAAGTATGAGGACCTGAGTTCCTAGGGTTTGCTGGCCAGCCACTCTAGTCAAAGCAGTAAGATCAGGGTTGATTGACAGACTCTGACTCAGAAAAAAAAGTGGGAAATGTTTGAGAAATACACCCAACATTATCTCTGGCCTATACACACACAATCATGCGCACACATGCGTGTACACACACACAGGGGATATTCAGTCTCAAACACTTCCACTTGAAGATGATGTGATATGCATGTGGTAACATTCACAAGGGACAGAAGGAAATCTGAAGGACCATCTTTAACAAAAGTTAATGATTTTCTTTTGCTAAAGTAATGAGTGGAAATTTGAGATTGGAAGGCCACGAGTGATTGACTCCAGCGTGTTCCCAAGTGAAACTAATAGAGAATCACAGTAAGACTGTGGTTAGTTGGGATTCGCTGAGCTGTCAGATTTAGTGATGAATTAAAGTTTAAATGGAAATTTCTACGGGTTTCATGTTCACTGACAAAAACACTGTTCCAATAAATGAAGCTATTATCCTTCTTTATAACTCAGGCCACTATGTATGCCTTCATGTCCTTCCTGGGTAACCAAGAGTCTCACCAAATATCTAGTCATCATCCACCCATGCCTGCCCTACTCAAAAGTTGTAGTTTAAACTCTCACATCCTATCTACTCTGTGTTAAACTAGTCCTGTCCAGGGGGACAGCCTTTTTTCCCTCAATTAATGTTTTTCTCTGGTCCATGTAACTTCCATAAATCAAATTATCCTCACAGAGTCAGAAACTGTTATCTGAGTGCTCTATAATATTTTGCTCTTGAGGTTACTGTAGCTGTACTTAAACAACCAACACCCCTCTCTTGCATTAGACCCAATTTTAGTGGAAGTATCAATAAAAAGACAGTACACACTTAACCCTGATCTGAGAAATGTATCTTATATGGTTTTTGATTCATAACAGTGAGCCCAGTACCTGATCACAAAGATATCAGCAAATATTTATTATATGGATAGATGGAAGTATTTTGCATGTTGGCTAACATGACTCCACCTAAACTAGCAGTTCTCAACCTGTGGGCCAAGACCCCCTTGTGGGGGGGTAGAATGACCCTTTCACAAGGGTCACCTGAAACCATTGGAAAACACAGATATTTACATTACAGTTCATAACAGCAGCAAAATTACAGTTATGAAGTAACAACAAAATGATTTTATGGTTGGGGGTCACCATAACATGAGGAACTGTATTAAAGAGTCGCAGCATTAGGAAGGTTGAGAACCATTGCTCTAGAACCTCAACCTTTTCTGAGTTCCACTTCCTCAATTCTAGTTCTGCAGGATAAGGAGAGCAAGAACACTTTCATGCCAGAGTCCAAAAAGGGGCTTGAAAAACACCCACAACCAAACTAATATCTGGACAAAGAAGGAGCCTTTCCCAGGGCCACGGAGCCAGTTGTTAGGGTCTTTCCACCAGAATACACACAACCAAAGCCCCAATTCAGCTTTCTGTCCACTGCATCCAAGTCAGCAATACCACCCCTACATAGAAGGACCTTCGCAGCAATATTGAAGTATCAACATTGTTCAGGAATCAGCCATTCATAGGTAAAGTGTTTGCAAAACCCAATGTTTTACACAGGTGTAAATCACACAGTTCACAGCCGTCCTCTACAGCTACAGATTTTCCGAGTGCATTTTGTCTGCAAGAAGAAAAGGGTGGAAAGTAACCAGATCTCTCCATGCCCAGTTAACCAGGAAGCCTCTGGGCTGAAACCAAGATGCACCTCCCCTCAACCTGGGACTTGTACAGGAGCCGCTGCGGTGAGCTCATAGAGCAATGACCCGATCATGTTCACAAGACACCATTTCATGGCAGTCCCCGTGACCTCTGGCCTGGATAATCTTTCCACCCCTCTTGGAAAATGTTCCTTGAGACTTGAAGCAGGGAGGAGTGATCTAGATGTCCCATTTAGGGCTGAGCACTTGGCAGACTTTATCAGCTTCTTACATGCTGTATGTGGGGGCTGGGGTGCTGCTTCTACTGCTTCTGCATTCTCCAGGAAAACATGACCCAATCCTCCAATCCATTGTTCTGAGCTTCTCACCACCATCCCTGAATCATTCCTGCTACATTCACTATCCAACTTGATGGCCATGGCTACATACAGTTGTTCAAGTTTAAGTTAATATTAAACAAAATGAAAATTCATTTTCCAAGTTGCACTCATCAGGTATCCATTGACCAACAACTGTATATAATTAGTAGCTGCCACATTAAACAGAACAGATGTAGAGTATTTTCATCACCATGGAAACTTCTACTGAACACAGCTAACTCAGAGGACAGCCCAACTCTTTACTGGGGTCTGTAAGATTATTCTCGGCATGCCTCATTCCAGCATCTTTACCTCATTTTATATTATAATTCATATTCATTTTATCATTGCCACACGGGCTTTCAATACACTTTTAGAACTTGTTGTACAGGACCTTTGCACCAAAGGTTCTCCATGGCTAGTACCCTCTTCCACTCTTTTGTTGAATTTCTTCTTAACAATCACGTCCTAATTCAGAGGATCTCTTTTCAGGCACCTTCCCTGAACTCTCTCCCTTTTCAGCACCAGTGCTTACAACTAGTGAAAGTATTCATAATTATGTATTAGTTTATCTTGTTATCACTTCACATACACACCGGCATGTGCATGCTAGTACACAAACACATACACTCCGTGCATGCACACACATACATACACACTAGCACATGCATTCTAACACATACACACAGTTTATTTACAACCATGTCCCCATTGTCTAGAATGGTGTCTGGCATAGAAAAACTCAAGAGGCTGCTTTATGGAATAAATAAGCTAAATATAATGCAAAGTCAGGCCTAGAATCCATGGAATAACTCTCTAAAGAAATAGCTAATAGAAATAACTCCACGAGTCCAACTAAATCGAGTTAAACACTGGGCCAAAACAGAGAGAATAAAATCTGCAGAGTATGGGCTTCCTCTCCACTTCTTCTCCAAAGACTTTTTGCACTTTGACTGCTTTGATTAATTGCTTCAAAGATCCAGACAATGATAATGGCATTGATAATAATGGAAGTGAAAAAAAAAATAGGGCACCAAGCATGTCCCCTGGTGCTCGGGCTCCTGGGAAGCAATGATCTACACGACAGCACAGCGTGAGTAAGGGGATTTATGAATTTTTTAAGCAACAGCATTCCCAGAGCACAAGAAGGAAGCCTGCCTCCCCAATTATGCATCAAATGAGGCTGCACCTCCCTCCTGGCCCCTCCCCAAGCTTCAGAGGCTGACTCATGCTTCATGGGAAGATCTTTCTCCCATACAAGTCTGGGAAGTCAGCCAACAGGCAAAGGGGTTTCTGCCTGCCTCCCAAACCCTGCAGGGCACAGCCTCTGTCTCTCACATAGCCTCCTTTTCTGTCTGTGATCAGAAGTGATCTCAACTTTCTAGCTGCTGACAAAGGTATGGGTGTTTTCTAGGCAGCCCTGTAGAGCCAGTGAGCAGAAGGGCCCTTATAGCCTTCTCTTCACAATGACCTTTTGAGAGCAAGCATGAGCTTGAGTACCATCTTTGAAATATCTGCCTCAAGATTTTAGACTTATCATTCAGGCTGTAAAATAGGTATGTCTTAGGCCGGCAAGATGTCTTGATGGCTAAAATACTTGCTGAGCAAGCATGAGGCCTGGTGTTCAGATCCCCAGAGCCTACATAAATGCCATGCAGGCATATTGGCCCACCTGTAGGCTCCCCAGAGCAAGCTAGCTAGCCAGACTAGTCATAGTGGCCAACTCTGGGTCAACTGATGGACCCTGCCTCAATTAATTAGATGGAAGACTCCTGACAAACACATCCAGCCTATAAGCATACAAGCACACATGTACACATGCACATGCAACCCACCCACCAACAGATGTACCTACATGCAGGCAAACATGCATGCACACACACACACACCACAGAGACAAAATATGAGCATGTCTTAAGACTGGGGGAGAAGAGAATCCTTGGAGTGCCTAAGCTTCCTGCCATGACTCCAGAGTCCCCTGGGAGAGAGTTCCTGCTTCTGGTGCTGCAGAGCCTGTACTCCCCGTCAATCCATAACTGCTCCAAAGGAGGAACATTTCTTTATCAACCATTATCCCATAAGTGCCATCTGTTCATCAAGAACTCACACTCATGGGCCTGCATTCTTCTGAGTCCATTTTAACACACACACACACACACACACACGCACACGCACACGCACACGCACACGCACACGCACACGCACACGCACAGGTATTCTTTCTTCTACTGTAACTTTAATACAGGAACGAAAATAAAAAGTGACCCAATGAAGCCTGACTGTGGCTCACTGAACCAGCAAGTGAGAAGACGAGCTGGGCCTACCGGTGACGGCCTGTAATCCTGCACACTGGGGAAGCCAAGGCAAGAGAAGTCCAGATTAGAATGAGTTCAAGGCTAACCTGGGCAACTGAATGAGACCTTGTCCCAGATTTCAAAACAAGTAAAAAGAGGATTGGAGATGTAGGTCAGTGGTTGGGCACTCGTCTAGCATATATGAAGCTCCGTGTTCAATTCCTATTGGCACAAACAAGTGAATAAATAAATATGGTCCCCCATCAAGCTACATCTCCTCCCTCACTCCTGACCCCAAGATCCCACTTCGCTAAACTTGGTGCTGGTTGTTATCTTTTTAAACTTAATCTAGCTCATGGTCCCTATTTACTGTAGTTTTACATTTTTTTTTTTTTTTTGGTTTTTCGAGACAGAGTTTCTCTGTGTAGCTTTGCGCCTTTCCTGGAGCTCACTTGGTAGCCCAGGCTGGCCTCGAACTCACAGAGATCCGCCTGGCTCTGCTTCCCAAGTGCTGGGATTAAAGGCGTGCGCCACCAACGCCCGGCCTAGTTTTACTCTAATATAGGTCCCAGAGTTACTGTTTGCACATTAGAGTTAAATGCTGAGTTCTAGCTCACTCTTTCGGTCTCCTCTAATGTGAAACAAATGTTGGGGAACATTGGAGAAAAGCACCTATTTCATAAATACACAGTGATAAATGTCAACAAAGTGAATAATCAGGACCCAGGGTTTTTTAAAGTCATTTCCAGAGTCCCAGCAACTGTCTCACATGTCTTTTCATTCAGGAGCCTCCACCTAGTAATGAGTTACACAGACCTTTCACCATGAACCCATTGCCGCTGAATGCAGGTCAGCAAACAGTATACAGCAGGAGCTGTGGATTCACCCCATGCACCACTTGCTCTTATGAATAAAGTTTTATTCGAGCACAGCCACCCTCACTAATTTGTCTTTGGTTTATGGCTGTGTTGGCAGAGCTAAGCAACAAAGCACTGCATTGCTTATGAACCTACACCATTCACTCTCAGACTCTTTACAGAGATGTCTACAGGCTCCCTTCTATCAGCTGTCACATAACCTGAGATTCACAGTTGCACACTTCAGTGTCTGCTTCTTTTACTCCACTGTGTGTTTTTAAGATTCATATATGATTGTAGCCCTTCATTCTGGTTGATAGATGATACTCCATTTTGTGTTTACAATGCAGTCTATTTACCCATTCAACTATAGATGGATGTTTGGGTTGCTTCCAATGTGGGGCTCTTATGAATAATGCTGCAGACAACATTTTGTTCGTGTCTCCTGGCACAGTCCATCCACTACAGTCATGGCAAGGTAATCCATTACATTAGTACATCATGATATAGCTATTTGCTCACCTGATAATGAATGTTGAGACCTGTCATTCCCAAAGTAGTCTACACTGAAATTATCTGAAAGTTTCAGAACAATGACTAGGTCACACCCAAACAATTGTAATTTACTTGATGTGGGATGCTCATACATAGCTCTGGGCTTTGGAATTTTAGATCTCCAGTTGGCAAAGATGAGGTGAGAGGGAGAAGGAAGACTTGTGTATCCTCCTTGGTTTATACCCAAAGGTATCAAAGTCACTTACAATTGAGATATCTACCCACCTATGTTTAGCAGAGACAACTTATTTAATCAGCCTAGAGGCCCATCAGCAGGTGATGGTTGACTAAAATGGGATATATGATATATTGTTCATCCGTTAAGAACAAATCGTGTCATTGGCAGGAAAACAGATGAAAATAAAGGTCATCTGTTAAGCCAAATAAGCCAAGACTCAGAAAACCAACTGTCAAGTTTTCTCTCATTCATAGAATCTTTTAAGAGACAGGCAGAAAGAAATAGGAGGAAAACTGCTGGGGAATATGAAGGGACCTGCCGGGGGAAAGGGTGGGTTTCAGGGATTCAGAGATGCTGGAGGGTTCTGGGAGGTCACTCAGTATGCAAACTCTTTACTCTGAAGCCTAAGGAACTGAGCTGATCCCGAGCCCATGTGAGAAAGCCAGATGTGGTAGTGTGTACTTTTAATCCCAGCACTGAGAAGGGGGAGACAGGAGGATCCCCGAGACTCACTGGCCAGCCAGCCTAATGAATCCCGAGTCCCAATAAGAGACCCTGCCTTGAAACATAAGATAGAAGACTCCCGAGGAATGACACCTAAGGTTGACCTCTCAAATCCATATGCATATACTTGCACAGACATGTGCACCCAAGTACAGGCCCATAACCATGAACAATGATGATGATGCTGGCATTGCCTTTCTGAAGGAGAGAGATGTACATCCATATAGATATACATATGGATATTGATATAGATATGGATGAATATGTGAATGAATTAACCTAGACTCCTATTTTTTTAAATCACCATGATTATTAAGTTTATTAGTTCCCATGGCTAAAACATGCAGTCATACATTTCTATACAACTTTAAAAGATGCCATACCCAGTTGAGCTTTTTCTGACAATACCAAACTATAAACAGGGCAGAAGTTCTGCCTCTGGCTTCATGGCAAGCTTCATTGACTTCTCTGAGGTGAACACAGTGAAGAATGACCTCACCCTGCCATGTTCTTTAACTGTCCATCTGCACTTCACAGAAGATCTGGGCAATCTGGTGAATCCTTTCCATCTCAAACCAGATTGTGTGTCTGTAAAATAATACCCTTGACTAAGCAACAGCACCAGACTTCAAACAGGGCTGTTGTATAAACACATCCTCACATAAGTTTCCTTCAACCTGAGCTTTTAAGACAAAACAATGACTTGCCAACACTGACATTGCTAAATCAAACCTTTCTGGGACCCCACAATACTTTTGGACATTTGGTTACATAGACAATAAATTCTTTTCTCTCATTATTGTTAAGCCCCCCCCCTTTTTTTTTAAATAATTTGTTGTTTTTTTTTTTTTTGTTTGTTGGTTTGTTGTTTTTTTTTTTTTTTTTTGGTTTTTCCGAGACAGGGTTTCTCTGTGTAGCTTTGCGCCTTTCCTGGGACTCACTTGGTAGCCCAGGCTGGCTTTGAACTCACAGAGATCCACCTGGCTCTGCCTCCCGAGGGCTGGGATTAAAGGCGTGCACCACCACTGCCCGGCTATTGTTAAGCCTTTTGCCAAATGGGGGAAACTGCCTTGACTGATGTACCATGGCCTGTTCTGTTATAATATATCTATGATGATGTATGTAATTAGTTTGGGACATTTTCTATTTGGTCAGGTAATATTTAGTGTCCACTGTGTACCAAGGACTTGAGTCTTGAAAACAATGTACACATTCTTACATCATTTTAAGAATGGCTTTGCTGTACTGTGGTTCCTCATTCTCTTCAAACTCAGAGTCTCGGGCTAGACCTGATAATGGACTAATTCTTGATATATCTGAGGTAGACTAGAGACCAGCAATGCATTCTGTGAGAGCGGTGATTTTTCAGTGCTCAGACTGTGGTCCTTTGAGGCCTCCTTGTTCACAGGAAGGTTTTTGTTGAGTTAATTATTAGGCTATGAGTTGAAGAGTTTCTGAAGCCCACTCCAAGAAGGTTGGAGGGAAGGGATTACATAAATGAGTTTTCTCTTGGTGCCAACATCCAGAACGTGCATTAGAACTTGTTTTAAGGACCTCACCCGAGGTGAGCCTCATGTAACTGAGGCCCTGATGTCTCACCCTGCCATTTGCATTCCAGCTTGAAATCACCATCCCTATAACACCTCAAATGCCTGTGGGAGCAAGAAAGAGGAAGACTTGAAACCCAGTGGCACTTCCCTGTAACCATGAGCTAGTTACATAACTCTACTTTGGCCTCCCCATCTGCAGAATGGGAGGAAATAATAAGAGCTACCTCCTTGAATTATTAGGAAGATCAACAGTAGATAATATGAAAACCACTAAGGCACTTGGCACATGGTAAGTGTTTGATTAATGCTAATTATAATTATTTGTAATTACACACAGAATACTTTCCTCTACTCTGGTCTTTTCTCCTTCATGCCCTTATTGCATCCACCTCAACATTACGGTTATTCATGCCTGAAGTGTCTCCCTATGAGGCTCACTCATCTTTGAACACTTGGTCCCCAGTTTGTGGTACTGTGTTTAAAAGACTTGGGAGGCCTCAGGGGATGGGACCTGATGGGCACATATGAGTCACTTGTGCAGGCCTTTGAAGGGTCCATGGCTGTAGCTTGAGTTCTTTGCTTGTCAGTGAGCTATGATGTGAACAAACAAATGCATTTTACTCCACCGTGGCCATACCCTTCCTGACATGGTGGACTGAACCTATCTCTGAAACCATGATCCAAAATGACACCCATAAGGTGTCTGTCACAGTGACTCACAGTCACCAGTGCAAGGCCAAAGGCACATCCCTGCTGCAAGGTCAAGGAAGTCTACACCTCTGAACTCTGAAATCCAGCTTTCATTGGAAAAGTTTTGGTTTGGTTTGGTTTTGCTTTTCTTTTATATTTCATATCCCTCTGTCCTGATACTGGGTCCTAAAATGATATGTTCCACATTCCTTACAGGTCACATGACCTCACTCACAACACATGATCATTTGACAATTGAGAAGACATGGCATGTGTGGTACCCAACCCATGACTGCCACTAGCTTCTAATTGCAGCAAAAGCTGGCACAATGAAGAAAGGGGTTTAGTGTGGGGAGGGGGTTGCCTCAAGTAGCATACAGAAAAGATTAGAAGGGAGCCATAGGAACCATGCTCCCTGTAGTCCTCTCCTAGCACCCTTGTGGAGGGAATGTGCTAGACTGTAAGAGATTAAAGAGACCAGACCCTGGATGAAGAAGCCAGATGGCCCAACATGGTCAAATGGGCACCAGTCAAGCCCTGCTGGGAGAAATATTTTCTCCAAGTAGTAATTCAGCACATGGCTATTGTCTTAGCCAGCTAGGAGTGCTTTAGCAAAATACAATAAGGTGGTAACTTAAACAACAGAAATGCATGCCTCACAGTTCTTGCAGTGGTTTGAAAAAAAAATGGCCCCATAAAGAATTGCACTATTAGGAGGTATGGCCTTGTTGGAGTAGGTTATAGCTTTGTTTGAGGATGTGTGTCACTGTAGGGGTAGACAGACAGTTCATGGTGGAGTGCAGGCAGACATGGTGCTAGAGAAGGAGCTGCGAGTCCTTACATCTGGACTCACAGGCAACAGGAAGTTACTTGTCTCACTGGGCATGGCTTGAACATACAAGAGATCTCAAAGCCTGCTTCCATAGCGACACACTTCCTCCAACAGGACCACACCTACTCCAACAAGGCCACACCTCCTAATAGTGCCACTCCTTTTAGAGGCCGTTTTCTTTCAAACTACCACATTCCAGTCCCTGGTCCCCATAGACTTTTAGCCATATCATAATGCAAAAATGCAATCAGTCCAACTTCGAAAGTCCTCATAGTCTATAGCAGTCTCAAGCTTATTTAAAAAGTCTAAAGTCCATAGTCTCTTCTGAGATTCATGTGATCTCTTAACTGTAACCACCTATAAAATCAAAATCAAAACGCAGATCACATATTTCCAACATATAATGGCACATTACCATTCCAAAAGGGAGGAAAGGGAGGAAAGGGAGGATGGTGAGGAAATACTGGACCAAAGCAAGACTGAAAACCAGCTGGACAAACTCCAAACTCTGCATCTCCATGTCTGATGTCAAAACTCTCTCCAGATCTCTAACTCCTTTCAGCTTGTTGACTACAACACACTTCTTTCTCTTAGGCCGGTTACACTCTCTGTTAGCAGCTCTCCTTGGCAGTTACCCAACAACTCTGGCATCTCCAGCATCTTGGGGTCTCCAAGGCAATCCAGACTTCACTTTCACAGCTTCATACAATGGCCTCTCTGAGCCTCCATTTAGGGACACCCCTGACACCTGCCTGACCTCAATGGCTTTCCTTATTTGCAGAAGCAAATTCCATAGCCCCTTTCTTCTATCCTTAACTCCAGAACCAGTGGCTGAAGCTGCCAAATTCTACTGCTTACAGGGGCTGGAACATGGTCCCCTCATTCAATTATATCTTCATCAACTTTCTGTTTTTGATGTTTTCCTTCACTGCCCAAGCTTGACTATTATGGAACTTGCTCTGTAGACCAGGTTGGCCTCAAACTCAGAGATCCTCCAGCCTCTGCCTTCCCAGTGCTGGGATTAAAGGCATGCACAACCACACCCAGCTCTAAGCTTTTCTTTCATTCCTTTTCACAAGTTGGAAATTTAGCAGGGTGGGAGCCCTGAGGTCACGACTCCCATTATTCCATTTCCTAATCTGTTTATTTCCTTGAACACAGGACTTAGCTCCATTCCACTTCCTGGTGGCCCTTTTCTCCTCGAATTGTACATTTTGTAATTTACTCTGCTCAGCTTGCTCCTTTTCATTAGAAATCTTCCTTAGAGTTACCACTAATATTCACACAACAGAGTCTATAGTGGGCTGTTTTGAGATTTCCTCTGCCAATGGAATTAATTCAAACTCTTCACTTTAGCCTCAGGCAGACTTTTCAGACAAGGACAAAAGGTAGCCACTTTCTTCAACAAAATATCACATGACCAGTCTCTAGGCCACATACTAACATTCTTCTGCTCTGAAACCTTTTAATCCAGGCACCCACAGTTCAATCACCCTTAGCACCACTGTCCTCCATGCTCCTACTAGTCTGGCCCATTAAGCAGCACTTAAAGCATTCAACTGCTTTTCTAATCCACAGTCCTAACGTCCATATTCCTTCAAACAAAAGCATGGTCAGAACTATCACAGCAATACCCCAGTCCCTGGTACCAACTTCTATCTTAGTTAGTATTTCTATTTCTGTGAAGAGACACCATGACCACAACCATGGCAACTCTTATAAAGGAAAACATTAAATTGTGGTGACTTGCTTATAGTTCAGAGGTTTAGTTCATTATCATCATGGTGGGAAGCAGGGCAGCATGCAGGCAGACATGATGCTAGAGAAGGAGCTGAGAGTTAGTCTGTCTCACTGGCTGTGGCTTGAACATACATAAGACCTCAAAGTCTGCCTCCACAGTGATGTAATTCCTCCAACAAGACCACACCTATTGCAATAAAGCCACACCCCCTAATAGTGCCACTCCCTTTGGGGACCATTTTCTTTTAAACTACCACAGCAAGTAACCTCAGAAAACTCAGAGGAGCAGAGACCACAGACCTGGGGAGGAGCTTTACTCTGTCTGACTATTCATGGGGCCTCTTTGAGCCTCATTTTCCCCTACCTGTCTTCTAGGGATGTTGCCTTGAAAACTGGTGTCCTTGTGTATGAAATGACAACAGTATGACCCCAGCACACCACAGTCAGGTGATGGATAGCACTGCCCTCCATCTGCCTAGAGAGAGCCTGGCCTATGTAGGCAAGACAGGCAGAGTGCCAGGCCTCAGGAAACAAGTCCAGCCACAGCCAGAGGCCTCCATGCTGGGAGCTTTGCACTAACCTCACCACAGGACAGACCACACTGATCCTATTTTAATTA
>CABHPQ010165443.1:15600-42737 GCA_902168405.1 Peromyscus aztecus | reverse complement strand
AAAAAAAGAAAAGGAAAGAGAAAGCACATGGGTCCCTTGCTTCTTTCTGGCTGGAGACTGTGGGCTCCAAGAAAGCCCACATGATGCTTACACAGAGATCTGCCCTCTGAGAGACTTTCAAACCTGTGTCTGTTGCTAACATCCCAGTCCCTACTTGCTTCAATCTAGTCCACCCTGGCAGCTCTGTATAGAAGGGCGACTTTTCACAAACCTAGAGGCAGAGGGCTTCCCTGGTGTGCACAAGGCTCTCAGTTATATCCCAGAACTACAAATTTAAATTTTTAAAAAAGGCATTGCTTTGGGCTCAGCAGCATTCCTGGAAAAAAATAATAGAGATTTCAAAAGCTGACATGTAAGTGCTTGGTGTGCATCTGAGAGTAAGCCCACACAATTATGTTTAATACTCCTAAATAGAAACTGGAGAACAGAGAGATGCCTCAGTCAACAGAGTGTTTACCTTGCAAGCACAAGAACCTGAGATTGATCCAAGAACCCACATTTTAAAAGCCTGATTTGGGGGTATGTATTTGTAATCGTGGTACTGTGTAGGCAGAGACGGGCAGATTTCTGGGGCTCATTGGCTAGCCTGGTCTACTTGGCAAGTTCCAAACCATTAAGAAAGCCTACAATAAAACAGATAGTGCCTGAAGATGATGCTTGCTTGCACACCCCCACACATGTATGTACACACACATATCCACATGTGCACTCATTAAGAATGTAGCTGTCTAGAGGACAAGACAGCACAGATAAAGAAGTTCAAGGTGGGCCAGTTCATTTAGTCAAAGAACTTTATTGAACATCTATTAAGTATCAGGCAGTATGGTAGAGAAAGATATGAACTCTAAGATATTGTCTCCCTCTTAGTTCTTGGTATTAAACTGTGTGGGATACACATTATATAAACCACCCCCTTCCCAAACATCTACAAATGGAGAAATATGCTTTTTTTTTGTTTGATGGCGTTTGGGGAGCATTTTTAGTGTTTCATTATATAACAATGAAACAATTAGACTTGAATTTATGATCCTCCTGCCTCAGTTTCTCTAGTGCTGATATTATGTGCCACCTGCCAAGCTAGGTATGAGCTCACAAAAGCCATGCTCATTGCGGAGTCATGGCTGTGCAGTGTACAACAAGAGACAACTGCCTTTCTTTCATATATTCTGCATTAATCAAATACGTTCTGTTACTATGATGAAATGCTTGAGAAAGCAACTGATAAGAAAGGTTTGGCTTGGTTCACAGTTTCAGAGGTTTCAGTTGTCATATACTTTCAATGCATTGAGCCTAAGGCAAATTCAGGAGATCATGGTAATGGCAGCAGCATCATATGGTAGAGGAGGTTACTCATCTGATAGCCAAGAAACAGGAAGGGGGTGGGGAAGTGAGAGAGAGAGAGAGAGAGAGAGAGAGAGAGAGAGAGAGAGAGAGAGAGAGAGAGAGAGAGAGAGAAAGGAGGCAGCTAGAGACAAGATACACCCTTCCAGGGCACCTCTTTAGGAATCTACTTCCTCCAGCAACCAGGCACCACTTATTTTCTACCACTTTCCAACAATGCCAACAAATTACAAATCCATCAATAGACTGATCTATTAGCTGGATCACAGTTCTGATGTCGACTTCCACAAAATCCCAGCTTGAAGTTTGCATTAATGACCAAGGCTTTAAAACCTGAGTCTTTGGAGAAAATTTCTGATTCAACTCACCGCAAATTCTGAAGCTTCTGCTCATCTTTAATCAACCCCTCCTTCCTTTTGTATGGAGCGATGCACTGACTTGTTTATCCAGTCTGTTTACACATCTTATCATTTATTTATTCCACCTCATTTCACAAAGGATTTCAGGCAGAGAACAAAATATAAATAAACAATCACACATTGAACACAGTAAAAATATAAATTAGTACAGAGGTATGTGTGTTTTTGTCATTGTTGTCTGTTTAGAATCTCTTCCTGAAGATCTACCCTTTAAATATCACCGACAGGCAGGCAGGCAGACAGACAGACACACACACACACCACCACCACCACCACCACCACCACCACCACCACCACCACCACCTCCCTATTACATAGAGACCCTGCTCTGCCTGTGAGATTTGGGCAGATGGTTCCACCACCTCACCCATAACTAGCCAATCAGAGCACTGCTTCCCTTGGTGAATATTATTTCCCACAGGCTAGTCATAAACTTTTTGTGGTTTTCAACACAGCTGTGGAGAAATATCCTCTTTCCTTCCCTGGATCTCTGGATCACTAGAAATTACCATAATCTCTGGCTACCAATAGTGACATGGCCATTTCAGAAAAATAACTGTCTAGAAATTAAGTCAAGAGAAAATACATAATTTACACAAAATATACAATATAGTATACAAAATATACTATAGATGAAGAGACAAAGTTAAAGTCCTGGAAACAATGGAGATCCAGCAGTGTCTACAGGTCAGACATGGCCCAACACATTCTTCTTTACATTAGGTTTCTGTCACCAGGAACTCCAAGTTCCTGACATAGTACATGTCCTATATAGTCCAAGATCCACAAAAGATGTCAAACAGGCAGTGAGAGATGAGGGTCTCGGCAGTTTCAATTTTCCATGTGCTCTTTCAAGCAGAGTAGGAAATTGATCAATTACACTGTTTTCCTGAAGCATGAGGTAGGAACATTTGAGAACCTTCGGGAAGCAAAGTTCTTTCCCTGGCATGTACTTCTCAAAGCAAAAGGCTTTGTAGAGAGAAACACTGAGTGGAGAACTGAGGGTGTGGGTCAGTTGGTAGAGTGCTTGCTTAGAATTCAAGAATCACTGACTTCGATCCCCAGCACTATATAAAACTAGGCTTGGTGGCACAAGCCTATAGTCCAAGCACCTAGGAGGTGGAGGTAGGGGGATCATGGATTCAAGGGCATTCTTGCCTACATAGTAAGTTCAGGGACAGCCTGTGTGACATGAGGCTCTGTATCAAAACAACAAGAAAAATGCTGAGCACAGCAAGGATGGTGACCTCACTGATGGTCATCCTTCAGGAAATCCATAAGACTTACAAGGCTGCTGTTGATAGATTCTGCTAGAGTTGCCAAGGGACTCACCTCCAACCAGCACTTGATTCTGTGGGGTTAGACAGAGATGATGTGGTCTGAGCACACATGTTCTAGTGGCGGGGGAGGGGGGTCTCTCTACCGCTAAACATTGTAGGAACTACTCTTGTCTACCACAGAGTGAAACTCAAGAAGCTGGGAACCTTCTGCCCTCCAGGTCTGAGAAGTGTTATACAGATACACCGGCAAACTCTAGGGGGCTGTCCTCTGAAGCGCCCCTGTTCCTCAGCTCCTGCTTGTGATTAATTTAAGCTGTTTCAATCTCACGTTCCCACCAGGCTGTCACCACACTGAGTATCTCAGATGGCTCTAGCCCAAGTAACAGATTGTTCCAAGCTACTTGTCCTTACAAACAAACAAAAAAATATTGCATTGTGCCCTTATACTTGATAAAATCCATTCCAACAACATGCCTCACTTAAGTACCACAGACAAGGGCAGGTTTCAGACACAATGTTATAACAATGGCACTGGGGAAGACAGGATCTTTGTTTTGTTTTTCCTTTTAGTGTGTTTGTTTGTCTTCGCTACCCTAGGAACTGTGCCAAGGGTTTGACATGCATTGTTTTCTTTTGTCTGCACAGTGGTCTAAGGCACTAAGTAATAACACGATTTCCTATAGGAGGAGGGAAACCCTGCACAGCTTTCCCAAGGTCACTCCATCAGCAAAGAGTCCACCCCAGAGACTCCAGTCCCAGAGCCCCTTGTCTTGGCCTCTGCCTCATAACCCCTGCAGTGAGTATCACAGACCCATCCCAGCCAGAATCTCCTGTTCAAGTTCAGTTCCTCTAACCAAGCTTTCCTTTTTTTCTCAGCAGGGCCACACAGGACTCCAATCATAAATGTGTTAGGTTTGTGTTGGGGACAGAGTTCAGGGGAAGATCACTTGTCTAGCATGCAAAAGTCATTTGGTTCAATCCTTGGAACTACAAAAATATGATATTGAGGATGGTCAACTCTTAAAACTCCAAAATTATCTACTATTTACCCTATAGGAAGAATTAGTTGCCATATAGAACTTGAAATGCAACATCTCTCAAATTATTGCCTATGACCATCTGCATCAGAATCAAATGGGAGGGAGTTAAGTCTAATAAACATGTGTCTATCACAGCCTTCAACCACAGCCTGGTCTCTAACCGTAGCCAGGGCACCAGCAAAGCCTGAGTTCCAGCCACAGCCTGGGCTCCAGCCACAGCCTGGGCTCCAACCATAGCTTTGGCACCAGCAAAGCCTGAACTCTAGCCACAGCCTGGGCTCCAACCATAGCCTTGGCATCAACAAAGCCTGAGCTCTAGCCATAGCCTGGGCTCCAACCACAGCTTGGGCAGCAGCAAAGCCTGAGTTCCAGACCTCTATTGTTGCCCAAAGAGAACAGGGCTCTACTGTGACAACATCTATTAAAAAGGACTTACAGAGTTCCCCATTCTACATTGGGTAAATGCTATGTACCACATATTTATCATCATTTCTGGAATGTTCCATTGACTGTCATGATAATGGCAGGGACATGCAGACAGTGGATAAAAGGAAGAAAGCACCAACTAGACACATTTAGAATTTCAAATCCCCAAAACAACTATTTATACCAGTGACAACGTCTCTGATTATGTGAATGAGAGCTATAATAAGTAAATGACAATCATTGGTCAACTGTAGAATTCCATTCAAAGTGCAGTGGCTCTCCCCATGTATAGATTCTGTCAATCAATTCCACCAAATACTGGAGAGAGACATGAGCTGTGTCTACATTAAAGTTGTATATAATGCTTTTTTTTGTCATTATTCTCTAAGATGGTAGAGCAGGTACTTAGCAATCATGTCATTAAGTACTATAAGTAACCTACACAGGATATATGCAGATGCTCTGCTATTTTGTGTATAAGAAACTTGAGCATTTGCAGCGTTCATTTTCTAGGACAACCAACTCCCAATGAGTGCCAAGGGACAAGCATACAGTATGCTCAGTACAAACACAATGTGCATCCCACTAACAACAAACCTGGGAGGAAATGTGCTGGGACAGCGAATGACCTTCAGAAGAAAACATCCTGGGCCTCTCCTCTCTTTTGCATTCTTCTTCCCAAAGCAGCAAGAGAATGTGTTCTCCCAATGAGCATTCACCCAGTGTTTTCAGAGAGCATGGTACATGCTAGACATGGTGGGGAACACTTAGAAGTGGTTAGCACCCTCATAGAGTCTTCATTCTAGTGAGAAAGAAAAACAAGCACCCCCAATGAGAGTCAAAAGGCACAAAACTAAAGGGCAGAATGCGAACTAGATGACCATAAGCAAATGTGGAGAGATCAGAAGTGGATGGAACACTGAAAAGGAATAATGGACCCTGGGTAGAAAGATTGCCTAAGAACAAGCTGAGCGGGGCCATGCCTGAGGTCTCAGGATGGGGAAGGGGATGGCAGTGTGAAAAGGGGAACACACCAGAGCTGAACTGTGAGAGAGCATCTACGGCCCCGCTGTGGCCTCGGGTTCTCGGGGGTCCTGGGGTTCTAAGGACCAAGAACTGACTTGCCAAAATGTACAGACTGTAACAAGGATAGTTTTCTCCTTCCCTTTCCTACATGGGGCTCCACATCTTAACCTGGGTGTCCCTCTCACAATCACCCCCAAAAAGTCAAAGGCTCATGAAGTCCATACTCTTCATACTGAGCATGACATCAGCTCATCTGAGAACCAGCAGTGCCCACCTACAGAGGTCCCCATGCATCCTCCAGGATATCCACCATTAGATTTGGATTCTGCATCTCTTCTCTTCTCACATCCTATCTAGTACCAGCCATCCAGCATCATCAGTTCAGTCTCCAGGAAAGGTAATGATGTATTTTTGCCTAAACTTACTGGCTAGATAAGCATCTCCATCGTCTACTACTGCAGACTGAATGTCTACACCCTGCTTCCATACTCATATATTGAAGGCCTAGTACCTAACATCACTGTATTTAGGGATTGTGAGCAGGTGAGAGTTAAATGAGAAACTACAAGAAAGAAATAAAACTCCTTCTTTCTCTTGTCTCTACGAAGCCTCACCAGAACCCCACCTGCCAATACCTTGGTTTTGACTTTCCAGTCTCCACAATCATTACATAAAAATATTCTGATGCTTAAGCCACCTAGTCTGTGGTACATAGTTATGGAAGTCCAAGCAAAGTAAGACACTCCCTACAGAGTGAAGTCAAACAAGGTGCAAGGATATTCATAAACATTAACAAACGCATAGGCTATCTCTGGAAGACCAGCCCATAAACTGATCCCCATTGGTGGCTCTGGAGAAGAAAGGTAGGGTATGGAGGATGGAGGACATTCAACGTTTGGCCTATATTCTTGACTTTTTCCTGCATGTACACATTGACCTATTCAAATACATTCGTTTTTTAAAGATGGACTACACAGAAATGAACAAACTACTGGCCAAAAGACAATCCTGAAAGCCAAGAGTAGCTCTCCTGGGAAATTTTAAGCTCAACAGACCATCTAAAACTCCAACAAATCTGAACACAGGTCAGTGGTAAGCTGAAAAGGCTGATTAACAGAGGGTCTGCTATTTAGATGAAAGGACCTGGGAGCACTTTCTGTGATGTCAAGAGACAACACTCAAACACAGATAAAGGTGTGAGCCTTGATGATTCCTAGCAAGGCCATGCAAGTCTGCAAATGGGCAAAAGCATATAGTACCACCCATGGCTACCAAGAAAGGATATCGCAGACCAGGACAGGGAGCCCCATCTTAGGCAGAGGGCTGAGGTAAGAAGGGACAGCTACAGTCATGTGCTGCTCAAATTCCTTGGGATGTCTGTTTCCTTGGTTAAGCACCAGATGATGTAACTAACTTGTATTTGAGGGCCAAGTTATATGAAAAATGCATATCTTTAAATGCTAGAATCACACTCTGGAGCAGCTCGTGGGAAGTGAATGTGTCTGAGGCAGAAGCAGACGCATGTCTCAGTCTCACTTCTAGCATATGCTCATTGTGTGGAAGGGGGACAGGAACACTTGAATTATTTATGTTACAAGCTCGTACTCTTACTCCCCCCACCACCAATTCTCTTCTCCTCATGCCTGAACTGAGATCACAGAGTTGAATTCACACAACGGAAAGACACGTATGGCTCACTGTACTCCATAGTAAGGTAAGAGAATACAGCACCAGGCCAGCCTGGCTCCTCCTCCAACCATGGAAACCTAGAAGATTATTGTAATCACATCACAACTGCTCAAGCATCCCTGGTTTCCTAGCAACCCTCAAAAGGCTCTGGTGAAGGGTTGGAACAAAGACTTCATGGGTAAGGTAGTGGCAGCTTAAGTGCTTAAGCTTGCTGGAGCACTTCTCCAAATTGTCTTAAAGGTCTCTTTTCCTCACCACCTCAACAACCTCACAAGACCCTTGTTAGAAAGGGTTGTCAGGCTTGGGGCAAGAGTTCCCCAAATCTCAGTTCTGAGTTTTTCTACTTTATCTTTGATGCTTTCCACACATCTTTCTCCATAGGTCCTCATATCCCATGAAAGTCCCCTCTGACTAAACAAGGCAAGTTCTTTCAATCTGTTAGCAGCTTCCTGCAAACAAGCTTCTCCATGGGCTCATGTGACTACTCACACCTCTTTCTCAGTATATTGCATGGCCAATCCTTCCCTGCTGATTACTTGGCTACCTACCCTCATGATCATGCAAGCCAGTTTTTGTTGGAGACATGCTATAGGTTTCATGATTGTCTAATAAAGCCCCAGGGAAACACATCCCCATTGTCAAAGAGCACTCCAGGGGCTGAGGCACATGCTGTGGGAACCATGCAGACAGCATTGTCATGTTAGTGAAACTAAATGGTATGGAAATGACTTGGAGAGATGTCAAAGTCTAATTAATATGAGACAACAGATATTCAGGAGAAGGGACTTTGCTGGCTTCCCCCTGAAGTACCCAGAAGCCCATATTCTGCTTCTTCTGGTCATCACTTTGGTTTCTTTCTATAGACTTCTCTTTCCATCCTTATATGCAGCAAAACTAACACCTAAAGCATCTACCTCTCTCAAGGACAAGGGTTGAAGATGTGACTCAATGTGGAGCAGTCAGACCCTTCTCTAGGCCCTTAAACTTAAATGGACACAAAGAGAGAAAAATGATTGGAGCGATTCATGTTTTCAAGGTAGCTCTCAAAAACAAACATGGTTAGAATACCTGGTGCTGAGCATGGTCATGTATGTTAGTAATTTCCCATCACTGAGATAAGGAGTGGCTTAAGGGAGGGCTTCTTTAACTTACAGTTTGAAGGGATGCAGTCCATCATGGCAGCAGAAGCAGGAAGTCAAGAAGCAGAGAGAGAACAGGGGTTGGGGTGGGGTTAAAGCCTCCTAAAGGTTCTGCTGCCTTACCTCCAGTGCCTCTAGCTAGGGACCAAGTGTTCAAACGCATGAACCTACAGAGGCCATTTTATGTCCAAACCATAGCACAGTGCGTGTCTGTAATCCTGTAACCTTAGTACTCCAGAGGCTGAGGCAGGAGGATAGTGAGTTCAAAGTCCGTCTGTGCTAAGTAATAAGACAATCTCAAAAAGAGGGCAGAAGACAGATGACAGAAAGGAGTGCCTGTGTCCCTGCCTCCCCAGGCTGAGACACTCGTATATTTCTTAGTTCTATAACCAACCCACATTCTTCCAAACGTCAGGTTTTTCCCTCACCTTTTGTAGAACTGATTCCTGTTGCTTGTAACCCAATACTGTGACTAGTGACTCCTTAAAGGGCAAAGGCCACTGGGCAGCAGGGAGGAGAGGGAAGGACTTACTAACGGCTTTGGTTGGGCTTCCTTTGGCAGCTGTTTCAAGGGGTTTGGCTGAGAACAGTGGAACGGGCATAAGGCAAATTCCTTGACCATGAAACCAGCCGGGAAAGGGTGGGTTGCCTTGGGACACAATGAGTTTGTCACCATAGGAGGTGATTAAGTAGGGCCAGGTAAGCATCAATCCACTAACATTCTTCAAAGTTGGCTCTCAGAATATTACTTCCCCCAGATATCAATAATTACCACACCAGATGTTTAATAGATATATCAGCTTGAAAAAATGGAATAAGCACATTTACAAATGGCTTTGTTGCATTTTTTTTTCTTAGAGTCTCTCATTTATTTGCCCAAAGAGCTCTGGTTTTGCAGAATTTTTCTAAGGTGTAGTGTTTAATGTCATAGCCACTGGGAAGCAAGTGATGACCAGATCAAGCACGTAGGCACAGTAGATACCCAATAGCGCAAGACTTAGTTGTGGCTCAAAAATTACACATAGATGGCCCAGGAAAAGAAGTCAGCTGCACAAGTCTGAAGGCCTGAGTTTGACCACTCTAGCCCTCATAAAAGCTGTGGTGGTGGTGAGCCTCTGTGATCCTAGCACTCCCTCCCAAGATGAGAAAAGTGGAGGAGACTAGAGAATTACCCAGAAGCCCATGGGCCATGTTTGGTGGAGTGGAGCAGCAGAAAACAGTGAAAGCCTTCCTCAATGAAGTGGAAGGCAAGAACTGATTCCTAAAAGTGTCATCTGACCTCCACAGACATGCAATGGCATGCACATGCACGCATACGTGCACACACACATGTGCATGTGCCCCCACACACACAAAATCACACTACACTTTTTAAATATTCCACCTATGGTCTATGGCTGGTACTTTACTCTGTTCTCAGTTTTGAATAGGATTTCTCCACATTTACTGATAGAACATTTTCCCCTCCTCACCACACTACAGTTCCACTTAACAAAGAATGTGAACTGTGTTCCTGCCATGAGAGCTTTGCTCATTTCCAGCCTCTGACTAGGATTACCTCTCCACCCACTCTCCACATCCTTCCTGTCCCTTCCCATTCACCCCTGAGTCTGGCCTTCACTGTCACTTCATCACAGGAATATTGCTGGGCTTAACTACATCACTTCATTTATTTAGCCCCATATTTATCTTAAGTAGCATTTCTCATTTCTCATCTATTAGCTTTTTGGAGAGTGCCTTAGTTAGGGTTTCTAGTGCTATGAAGAGACACCATGACTATGACAACTCTCATAAAAGAAAACATGTAATTGGGGCTGGCTTACAGTTCAGAGGTTTAGTCCATTATCATCATGGCAGGACATGGCGGTGTGCAGGCAGGTGTGGTGCCAAAGAAGAAGCTGAGAGTTCTACATCTTGATCCACAGGCAACAGGAAGTGAACTGTGTGTCACTAAACATAGCTTGAGCATAGGAGACCTCAAAGCCCACCCCCACAGTGACACACTTTGCCCCCTCCAGCAGGGCTTCAATGGGTTCTCGACCACCCTAAGGACGGAATGATTAGGGACAGGAGACACAAAGGAAATACACCAAGTCAAGATTTCTGATCAAGGTGCCACTTTATTTTTCTCCTGGAGGGTTTATATAGTTCCTGCAGGGTGGGGGGAGCAAGAGGCTGTTATCTGCATAAGGTGGGGCAAACTAACAGGATGTTTACAGGGTGAAAAGGTCAAGGGCTCTACTCAATGTCCTGTTGTTAGGCAGCCTGACTGTAAGATGATCTAGTTCCCTGTCTTATGGGGGTCTGTATTTTTCCACTAACTAGAAGTTCTGTCCTTGTCCCTGGCAACACTTCCTCCAACAAAGCCATACCTCCTAACAGTGCTATTTCCTGTGGGAGCCATTTTTCTTTCAAACCACCAGACCATCTTCCCTTACTGAAATACAGGTTCTAGAAGTCAAAGACATGGTTTGTTTCTAATTTATTAGTACAGTGCATCTTGGACAATACAATAAAAAGATATGAATAAACTTGGAATACACAAGTTATTCTCTATATAATGAATACTGAGGCAAGGTAGCTCAGTGGATAAAGGCATTTGCCATACAAGTCTTGTGACCTGTTCAATTCCCAGAACCTCTGTGTCCTAGTTAGCTTTGTCAGTTTGGCACAGTATAGAGCCATCTAAGAGGAAAGCCTCAGTAAAGAATTGCCTAAATCAGATTGGCCTATGGGCATTCTTTGGGGGATTGCTTTGATTACTAATTGATGGACCCAGCCCACTGTGGACAGCACCATTCCCTGGGTAGGAAGTGCTGGGCTATATAAGAAAGTTAGCTCAACATGATCCTGTGAGTGAGCCAGCAAGAAACATTTTGCCTCAGTTCCTGGTTTAATTTCTTCTCTGATTTCCCTCTGATGGACTATAGCCATGAAGTGTAAATGAAATAAATCCTTTCCTTTCTTAAGTTGCATTGGTTATGGAGTTTGTCACAGAAACGAAATCAAACCAGAACACCATATAAAGGGTGGAAGGAGAAAACTGACACCACAAAGCTATTCTGTGGCCTGCGCACATCCTCTGTGGCATGTGCACTCCCTCCTCGTACAATACACACACAGAGTAATAACTTCACAAAATAATACTGAACAATATGAACTCCCCATTTTTCTACAGCAGCTTTGCAAGACTACAAATAGATGAAATTTCCCTTGGTTACATCAACTATGATTTGAAAATAAATCAAGATTAGCATTCTGATCAGAAACTAAAGAAATGGTGTTGATTGATGGTTTAAGGCACTTGGACTTGATGAAATGGCAGAACTCTTGACAATCTCAAGGAACCAGAAGTTGTCACATTTTCAACTATTCAGTTGAATGTTCACTCACTCATTAAGCAAAGATATGCTAATTGCCTACTATATATCCAAACACCATATGTTATGCACTTCACACTTGAGGCCTTCTTGATCTATCAATTTGGTTTATATTCCCCTGTGCCATATTTTATGTATCTCACTTGGTTTACAAAATCACTTGTCCTTTGAGGGTCTTTTCTCATATCTGTAGCAGAGATAAGAGTAAAAATATATGGCACATAAGAACTAACCTATCCTGCTCTCACTGCAGGCATGACTAAGCAATCACAACACTCATGCCCTCTCACTGCAGGCATGACTAAGCAATCATAACACTCAGTGCACTCTTGGTTTGAATACAGTCTTGAAATACATTTGCAGTATTTCACTGCAGGCAGTTATAACCAGTTATCAGTGACAGCACTCATACTGGAACATTCATTCTACTTCAGATGGAAGAAAGAATCCAGGCTTGGGAGTCAGACCAAAGTGTACCTGAATCCTGCTCTCTCTGGACATTAAATATAGAGTCTATGTCTGCTTATATATAACATAAAGATCCTTAAGACATCTTTAAAATATGGGTAAACCCATCCATTTTGCAGCATTGAAAAGAATAAATGAGGTAATACATTGAACCTCCTGGCATATCACAGCTAACCAATATGCATTATCAGTGTTGGTCACTTTCCACCTGAGTACACCTTATGCGATGGCTTACATACAAAAAAATGAACAGCTGCAATGGGACACACACAGATCAAAGATCAAAGCACAAGGAAAGTCCCTACTTGAGAGACATTTTCTTCGGTGGTGTAGACACTGCAGAGTCGCCCATGTTCCAGTGAACAACCTCTCACCCATGCTCCTATAAGTGACCTTGATTAAACTAATTGGTTTCCAAACAGACATGAAAATTAAAGGAGACTAGCTGGGGAGAGGAAGGGGATCAGAAGGAGAGACAGGGAGGAGAGAGGGTAAGGGGCGGTGAATGTGATCACAGAAGTACAGATATATAAGAAAATGTCATTACAAGACAAATATGTATAATTAGTATGTGCTAATCAAAACTCAAAAACAAAACAAAACAGGGAAACACCTTCAAGAAGGATTTTCTCCCCTCCCTCTATCTAGAGCAGGGTTCTCAGCCTATGGGTCTTGACCCCTTTGAGATCACTTATCAGATATCCTACATATCAGAATTTACATTACAATTCATAACAATAGCAAAATTACAGTTATGAAGTAGCAACAAAATAATTTTATGGTTGGGGGTCACCACAACATGAGGAACTATATCAAAGGGTCACAGCATTAAGGAGGTTGAGAAGCACTGATCTACAGCAATAGAGGCCATTTTCTAAACATTCTATTCTTACTACTGCTAACCAGGGCTTAGGGCTTGCCACTGGGCAATGATCTGGTCAAAGACTCAGAATTGACCTGTGTGTATGCTGTGGGTTTTCATTTTCCTTCATCTATACATCTTCACCCTCTGAGTTTTAAACGTCCTTTAAACTATAATATTTTTTTTTTGTTGTTTTTCAAGACAGGATCTCTCTGTATAACCTGGCTGTCCTGTAACTCACCCTGTAGACCAGACTGGCCTCAAAGTCAGAGATCCACCTGCTTTTGCTTCCTGAGTGCTGGGACTAAAGGCATGCACCCACCACCTCCCCCCAGCAGACTATAATAATTAAATGTGAAACATAGCTGTCACAGATAGTCTGTTTGGTAGCACACTAAAATCAATATTATGATCCTAAGTAGAGGATTATTAAGGTTACTTTGCCTCTCCAGAGCTAAGTTTTTTTATTATTCATATCAACACAACATAGTCATTTCATAAATATTAAACACACCCAATTCCCTCTTTAGTTTGCTTTGACACTAATATGATCGAGAACTGGCATGGATAGAGCATCGTGAGGCAGAGGAACAAAATGAAATTGAGGGAAATACTACTGAAAAAAATCAATTGTGATTGGATCAGTAGATTGAGCTTGGGAAACACTGCCTTTATGTGACATTTCCTAATTGCCATCAGTGTCAGAATACAGACTCGTGAGCTCTTCAAGGTGCACAACAACTTTTCTTGGCACATGACTTAATATTTACTAAACTCAGATACAATGTGAAAATTTAGTACACAAGGAGTAAAACTCCAGAGGATTTACAAAGAAAAGCAGTAGGAGCAATGCATCTGATAAAATATGCCTAGTACTGTAATCTGACAACATTTATTCACCCAACAATTTTGTACAAGCACCTACTGTGCACCAGGTACTGGGGATACAGTAGGGAATGAGTCAGACAAAGCAACCTGGTGTCTGCCATTTTGGTGGAAAGAGAGAAAAAGAAGAAGGAAGAGAGATGAGTTTAGACAGTGACATGAGCTGTGAGGAAGGTAAGTGGTAAATCCCAGAGCAAGTTCCTGCAAGGCAGCTCTACACAGAGGCTTTGCACAGAGCAGGCATTTTAAGAGAGAACAGGTGTTTGTTACTTTTCATGTTGCTGTGGCAACACACTTGGCTGGAAGCAACTCAAGGGAGGATTTCTTTGGGCCAGAAAGTTTAAAGGGATGCCATCTATCTTGAATGGAAATCAGGTCCACAGGCAGCTCCACGGGGCAACAGTGGTCAGCTGAGACTCATATCTTGATGGAATATGAAGCATAGAGCAGATAGGAAGTGGCAATGCACCTAAACCTCCAAGACCACTTCTTTCAGCTAAGCTGCTTATCTTAGTTAGGGTTTCTTTTGCTGTGAAGAGACACCATGGCCATGGTGACTCTTATAAAGGAAAACATTTAATTGGGATAGTTCACTCACAGTTCAGAGGTTCATCCATTATCATCATTGTGAGACATGACAGCGTGCAGGCAGACATGGTGCTAGAGCTGAGTTTTACATCTTGCAGGCACAGGAAGTGAACTGTCTCACTGGCTGTGGCTTGACCAGATATGATCCCTCAAAGCCCACCTCCACAGTGACACACTTCCTCCAACAAGGTCACACCTTTTATTAGTGCTGCTCCCTTTGGGGGACATTTTCTTTCAAACCACCACACCACTCCTCCAGAAGGTTCCACAACCTTCCAAACTAGAGCCACAAGGTGAAGATTGAGTGTTCAGACTTCAACATGAGCCTGGGGGCGGGGGAGATTCTATATTCAAACCACAGCAATGGTTTGGCAAATACAATGAGGAGGAGCCAGCCCTCGGAGGATCACAGGGAAGCAAGAAAAGAGAACAGCAAGTGTAAGTCCTGTGGGGTGGAGGCAATTCTGGCACAGTTAAAGCATGCTTTAAATTAAGAGCTTGGCATCTGGGCCTGGCCACCTCTAATTTATCATCAGACCAAAAGTGTTCACAGTGAAACAGTGAACAGTAAATATTCCACTCTGCCTCCATATAACTCCAACTCAAGGCCTCTTGGTAATTCAGTACATTGTTAAAATGTTGACTATTTGAATATCTCAAACAACAAGTGATCACTGTACGCATCACTGCAAAGGTCTACCCTTGCTTCCAGATCCCCATGGAACTGCCAAGTCAGCATATATTTGTGATTATTCACTGTATCTTAAATATTCAAAAACTATTTTTTTCCCAGAGCTGAGGACCAAACCAGGGCCTTGCACTTGCTAGGCAAGCACTCTACCACTGAGCTAAATTCCCAACCCCTCAAAACTATTTTTAAACAGCAGTATTGACCAGACAAATTTTGCCATGTAACTTTAAGAAGATCCATACATTTTCTCATATCTTGTTTAATATGTATATGTTTCTATTAACTATACCCAGATAGATTGATAGATGATTAATTATTAAATTTATCCAGATACATAGATTACGATGAGTCTTTCTCTGTCCTGCCAGCCAACTCTCAAATAATGACATGGAGAATTCTTACTAATTATGAAAGCTCAGCTTTAGCTTAGGCTTGTCCCACTATCTCTTATAACTTAAATTAACCCATTCATATTTATCTACATTCTAGCATATGGCATCACCTCTCTTCCATCTTGTGCAGCCTTTTTCCTCTGTGTCTCCTGTGCACCCCAATCATCTTCTCCTACTTCCTCTCTCTGTCTAGAAGCTCCGCCTATACCTCCTGCCTAGCTATTGGCTGTTCAGCTCTTTATTAAACCAATCACAGCAATACATCTTCACATAGTGTACAACTATCTCACAACATTTCCCTCTTTTGTCTAAATAAGAAGGAAAGGTTTTAACTCTAACATAGTAAAACTATATACAATAAGAACAATTATCAGGTAAGAATTATATTCACAATGTCCAGTCCATTTGTATTTGGCATATTTGAAGAAAATACTCTCTTGATGAACTTAAAGTTTTATACCAAAACCATTTTCTATCATAATTTATGTTACCATCATACAAATAGCCTTTTAGACCTAAAAACATCTTCTTAGGTAAACAATCTAAACTTTCATGTTTCTCAACCTTATAAACTTTATATCTCTTATGTAAGTTTTTTTTCCTGAATTTGGTAACAAGGAAAATTGTATACTATCTAGTCTTAAATCTCCTTCAGAGACCCAAGAAGGATATAATATTACCTGAGTAAACAGCAAGTTCAGAGAAATCAACTTCCAAAACTACAGAAATTACAGAGACATCTGGCTGCCTTGACAGTCAGTAATGTTTGGGAATCTGTCTTTGAACTATAGGCTTAGAGTACCTGACAGACTTTTCTGTGAAGCATGAATTTTGAAGGACTGTCCTACCATGTCTTGGCAAAGTTCTGCAGTCAGTTTCTTTTGTGCCCTGCTTGTTCAGTTTGAGGAAAGGGCACTTTCTTGCCCAGTGGCTAGGCTAGCTTTGCCACACTGAAGGCAAACTCCATAAGGAGGTTCTTTGATGCCCATCATCTTTTTTTTTTTTTAAAGTAAATTGGTGCTGCCATGAGCAGACATGTCTTACTGTCATGAAAAGCTTTATGTTATTAAAACATTTTAAGCCAGGTGGTGGTGGTGCACGCCTTTAATCCCAGCACTCAGGAGGCAGAGGCAGGCGGATCTCTGTGAGTTCGAGGCCAGCCTGGTCTACACAGCAAGATCCAGGAAAGGCGCAAAGCTACACAGAGAAACCCTGTCTCGAAAAAAAAACAAAAACAAAAACCAAAAAACAAAAAACAAAAAAAAACATTTTAAATGCCATATTCTGTAGATCTCTGAAGTGTTTGAAAATCATCAACCTATCTAACATATATCTTTGTTTAACCTTGAAAACATACCTAACATGATTACAAGTTTGATTGTTATAGATGACTAACTGCTAACTTGCATTTCTTAATTACTCTTTATTAATTACCTAATAAAGGTTTAGAACTTTACATTACATTTTTAAATGAGCTACATATTTATAATACCTTAAACAAGAGTAGAAACATATATACAGTATAACAAAAAATAACCTTAAATTTGTATCAATATATAAAAATCCATACCAATATAGCATATGAGACTAGTGGTTGTTAAAATGTAAATTCAACATTCTACCCATAATTTCTATACTATATCCCCCCTTTTCCCTTCAGAAAGAGATCCTTGAATCTAATTTCCTTTGTTCAGCTTTTTTTCTGACCATTACCAATAACTACTTGTGCTGGGCACTGGTGGTGCACACCTTTAATCCCAGCACTCAGGAGGCGGAGGCAGGTGGATTTCTGTGAGTTCCAAGCCAGCCTGGTCCACAAAGTGAGATCCAGGACAGGCACCAAAAAGACACAGAGAAACCCTGTCCCCCCAAAAAAGTTAAAAACCAATAACTACTTGTGACCAATCCCCTAAATGATGACAAACATCAATAACCCACTGAATAACTAAAAACCACCCACCCCACCTCTGCGGAATGTGGGTGTTATGTTCTCTAAACTGTTTTCTGCTGTCTTGGAATAATGATATCTTTGGGGGCCCTAAGAAAATTGAAATAATGGTCAAGTCCTGGTAGAGCTAACTATATTAATTTTTTTGTTTAGTCTCTGTTTGATGGGAAAGTGTACAGCTTATATGAAATCTTGGCTGGATAGTTTGTGAGGCTGGACCATCTCAGCTAGCAGCTTTGAAGCTGTTATGGATGCAAAATTTTGAGGAAACTGCAACAGAGGCATTCTGAGAGGCTGGATCACCTGGGCTACTTATCTTTATTGGTGTCTTATCCTTTTTTCCCTGAAAACATACCAACTTTTAAAGGTAATATACATACGTATATGTGTGTGTGTTTGTGTGTGTGTGTGTGTGTGTGTATACACACACAATTATGCAATGTGTGATGTGCACAAGTCAGTTAAAGATGATATTTTTCTTCTGTGTTTGAGCAGGTAAAAGGCATCTTTCAACTTTATAACTCCATTTGGACTATATAATCAAACCTCTATCCATGCCATATGAAAGGATGGCATGTAATAATAAAGTCATGAGGACTCTGTAGCCAATAAGTTTTATCATGTCTGAACCAGTCTTAGAGCTGTTCCCATGTAGATGGATCAGCATATACATTATCTGTCCTGTATTCTTTCTTGGTTTCTTTTTTTATGTCTGTAACCAAGATTTTCAGGAAGTCTCCCCCAATCAAAGCTGATCTTCATTAATTTTTAAGAGAATCCTAACTTCTTGTTTCCTTTGGAAACAAAGGTATAACTTCTCCCCTGATGTAACATATTTTCTGACTTTCATTTTGAAGTTAAGACCTTTTTTTAATATATAGGTTGGTTTAATTTAGCAGTTTCCATAATCCAGTGTCTCTCAGTAGCCACTGGCTTTTGTACATTAGCATTTAAAAAATTCAAATTCAACAAAACACCATACAGGATCCAGATGCCCTATGTATTTCCCATCCCAGAAGTCCCACCTATACATTCTGCCTAGCTATTGGCTGTTCAGCTCTTTATTAAACCAATCACAGCAACATATTTTCACACAGTGTACAAATACCACACAACAATAGATAGATAGAGTATAGAAATACAGTGATAATTTTTATATAACCAGCCCCAAGTCATAATGCCTAGAATTTAGTAAATAACAAATACTCATTTGATGATCAAACAGGCAAAACACAAACCCACATTCTCATTTTCAATTAATTAAAAGATTGATAGATAGATGATAGATAGATAGATAGATAGATAGATAGATAGATAGATAGATAGATGAAAAGGGAAAGAGTAGTAAATTCATAGAAACATAAGTTTTGCGTGATGCTAATTTCACTTGGTTTAGGCTTTGTGGCTTGTTTTTGTTTACTTTTTGTTTTGTGGGAGTGGTGGGTGTTGGGACAGAGTCTTGTTTCCTAGCACAGGCTGGCATTGAATCTACAGTCCTCCTATAGAATGCTGAGACTGAAGGCAGGTGCCACCAAGCCCAGTTTAGGCTTGGTTTTTGTTATGAGAACTAGCTCTTGCCTAAATGCTTGATATTTAAGTGTCCACATCTTTTATGGCACAATAAAGATAACATTTAGTAATTTCTTCTTAATTTCCTTTACTGGAATTGTAAACTTAGCACATTGTGTGAACCCTGGGGCTCCTCCTCTGTAAATTCCCTGACCTCTCTGAAGTCAGAAACACAGCAAAGGCAAGACAATACTAAAGTTCACCTCAGCTCCAAAATCACCCAAGGGAGTTTTTTTGGCTGGGTGGCTTGAATAGGGTAACGACAGCCAAGAGGTTCGGCACCACAGACAGATCTGGGGCTGGGCTGGGTGTGTTTCCACAGGTCCAGATTTAAATATAGAAAATACAAGCAATACATCAGCACTCTCCGTGTAAGCTCAAGAATCCAGGCTGAATACCTGAATTAATGACTCCGAATCTCCATTTAATGAAATATTCAGATTGTGATTACACTCGGCTTCATTAACTGTAATTCTCAGGCTAATGTAATGAGATTTCCTTTCAACTTGTAATTAACTTTATTGAGAATGCTTACAGGGATTTTTAAGGCAGGTTTTCTCAAACCTTACTGTAAATTATTTTAATGTATGTATCATGATATTAAGTATATTACTTATTTTTTTGTTGATTGTTAATTTCCAAAGAAGCAAAAGATCAACATTAATCTCCTCTAGAGAGAAACACCAGGCTGATTGATTGAAGAGAGCCCTCGAACCAGAAAATAGTCTGGATTAAACTCTTGATAGTTGACTCTGAAACCTAGGCTTCCTTTGTCAGACTTGGCATTCTTATTCTTATTTTTCTACCAAAATCATTATGATCCTAATCAAATAAAAGTTCCTTTCTTTATATAATTTGCAATAGAAAAATAAAATCCTTTCAAAAAACAGTTTTCTGTGGCTCAAAGTCCTCCCTTCAATCAAAGGCAAACAATACCAAAGTGTTCCACTCCCTGCCCCCTCTGTTTTCTTGGAAAGTTGTTGGGGAGTATTTTTCTTACAGAATAAATTTTAGCAGTTTCTCAGGGAAGTTGCCCTGGCTCCTCTGTTGCCCCATGTTCTGGGGGGCCCTCCTGTTTGCTCTCAGGGTACCCTCCAGCAGCCCCCATCATTACTTCTATAGCTTTATCCCCCTCAGAGTCTTGTAAGAGCTGAGAGGATATACAGAAAGCCTCTTCACCCATATTTCTACCTCCCATTGGTACATAGAGGGAATTTTTTAAATGCCAGTTGAAAGTTGATTCAAAGGAAATATTAATTACAGGCAAGTAAACAACTGTCAGAAATTTTTGGTGCTCCATAACAAGATTGGTGACTTTATTTAAGTGGGTTTATTTTCAAAGATAAGGATAATTGAATGCTGCAATTCTTAGAGGGAATCAATCAGTAAGGTAAAGAAAGAGAAAAGAAACATAACCCTGATAAACTGAGCAGCAAGGACCCCTGGGAAAGGCATGAGAAAGGGTGTGGCCAGAGTGTAAGATTTGCACCTTTGTATACGAGTTTATGTCCAGAGCCTAAACTCCTTGCTGAGTGTCCCTATGACCCGGGGCAGGTCACTCAAAGCTCCTGAGCTGGTTTCTTCATTGATTCTTTGTTGCTGAAATGAACACACCTGGTAGGTGACACGCAAGTGTGTTTGTGTCAATTGTGATTCTTTTGAGCCTGTCAATCCCATAGCAAGTGTATCCCCTCCCTTCATCCAACATGAGGACAGAAATGTTCTCACAAAGGAATCATGTCCAAGGACAGGCTTTCCTGGGCATGCAAGGAGAACAAACTTGGCATCTTTGAAACTCAACCAGGGTTGGGCTTTCTTTACAGTCTTATAGCTGGTTGGGAAAGCAGTGCAAAGCTGATCAGGCAGCATATGTGGGCACATGAGAAGACAATTGTGAAAAGAACTTACTTAAGGTGATTTTTGTTTCCCTTTTAGGGCTCTCTCTTAGTTAGGGTAACTATTGTTGTGATGAAACACCATGGCCAAAGCAACTCAGAAGGAAAGGGTTTATTCGGCTTACACTTCTACATCACAGTTCATCATCAAAGGAAGTCTAGACAAGAACTCAAGCAGGGCAGGAACCTGGAGGCATGAGGTGACTCAGAGGCCATGGACGGAGCTGCTTACTGGCTTGTTCCTTATGACTTGCTCAGCTTGCTTTCTTATAGAGCCCAGGACCATCAGCCCAGGGATGGCCCCACCCACAATGGGCTGGACTGTCTACCATCAATCACTAGTTAAGAAAATGCCCTACATGTTTGCCTACAGTCCGGTCTTATGGGGGCATTTTCTCAGTTGAGGCTCCCTCCTTGGATGACTCTATCTTGTGTCTAGTTAACATAAAACTAGCTAGCACAGGCTCTGTTTCTTTGCTGATAGCACACACTATGGATCTCTCTCTCTCTCTCTCTCTCTCTCTCTCTCTCTCTCTCTCTCTCTCTCTCTCTCACACACACACACACACACACACACATTGTGCTGTCAGCCAACACAGAGAATGAAAACAATGTGAACAACTGTCCACTGAATGCATCTCAGTCCACATCATTGCTCTCTAGTGAACAGATAATTGTAGCACCAATTGTCACTCATTTTACAAGCAATAATATCAACAATTGATATTTATATATCCAGGCATGCTACACACCTTATATGGGCTCATAAATTTAATCTTTACAGTAATCTTGTGTGCTAGATATTACTTTATTCCTTTTGTAGAATAGAAAAGAGGTTCAGAAAATTCTATTAACTTTTCTAAGCTTGCACAGCTGGTAAGTGATGAAACAAAGCCCAGATTCTCGCTGTCCTTCTCTGAAGTGCAGACCCTCCACCTGCTCACTACATTGCCTCATATTCATGTCATGCTAGACATATTTGATAAGCAGCTTCCCAGTGTCAGAGACTCATCAACAGCACTGACACCAGAGACAAGTACATTTCTCAAGCTAAAGCCACTTGAACACATTTAGCACAGATCACTTTCATTAGCCATTTCATACCAGTGCATGTCCCAGGGCCATTGGAGTCAGATGGAAGCACTGTGCCTTTCCATGGCAGGAAAAATTTTTAGAGTTCAGGAACAAGTTTGTATATGTGACATCATAAGAGAGTTAAATCCTCACCTGAGTTGGAATGAGCCAAGTTCCTTCAAAGCTTAAAATCCTATGAGTCCTCCTTACTGTGCATTCCACTGGGGTTGTTGTTGAGCTTGTGCTGGACACTTACGCATGCATTGATACAGCAAGTATCTATGAACATAGTACATTTTCTAAATACAAGGGAAACAGAGACAACCTGAGCAAGTGCATTCCTAGGTGCAGAATCTGTCCCACCCAGCACTTAAAAGGACCCAAGAATACCCTCTACCTTGGTCAGACAGCTGGTCCCAGAAGACTCACAAACCAGAGACCAACATCTGTGTGCCCTGTACCCCCATCAAGAATGCAGCTGGTGTTGATTTATCGTGCTAACCCAATGTCCTCCTAAGGCTCACATCTGAACACTCCAAATGGCGACTCTGTCTGGGAAGGCTCTGGAACCTTAGGGGACCTGCCTAGCTGTCAGAAGGCCTTTGAAGGCTATACCTGCCCTTGTTCCTGCTCACTCTGCTTCCTGGTCCTCCACCCAATGGGCAGCTGCCATACACTACCATCGCTGTGTGTTCCTGCCACCATGGACTGAGCCTCTCTGCATGCTTTCCCTGCAGCACAGTAATGAAACTCTCTGAAGTCACAAGGAAAAGAATTCGCTCTCTTAAGTCACTTCTGTCAGCATTTTGGTCACACATATGCAGAAGTCACTAATGCAGCCCCCACTCCTGACACCTGAATCTCCCCAGGAGGCAGCTCACACCATGCACATACCCAGGTGTGAATCCTGGCTTCTCTGCTTAGTCACTGCGATGTGACACAGACAGATGCTTTAACATTAACTCCTAATTTACACATTTACACACATAGTGAGAAAGGGACAAACTCCAGGGATTTTGTCACCCAGACACAATGACTTCCAGTATTTTTCCAATTTTGTTTGTTCTCCCACAATTTTCCATTTTTCTGGAATTTAAAAATCTCAGTCAGTCAAAATGTTAAATGAATTCTTTAACTTTCCTCCATCTCATTTTTCTAACCCATAAACCGTGAATAGCAATGCCCGCCTACACTGGACAGACATTCCCAGAGTTGCTGCTGCAAGCAGACATGGCCCAGTGTTGGGAAGATGACGGTGAACACACACAGTACTGTCCTCCATGGGTCTTGTTCTGTGTTGCAAGACGGACGGATAAAACAACAAGACAATTTCAGATAGAACAATGTGTTATAAAGAAAATCCTGGTGAGATGGGAGCAGTCGATTACTGGAGGTCAGAGATAAGCAAGAAGATCTCGCTGAGGAGACAGTTTAGAATCAGGCATGCCAAGTGAGGAGCCCTAGGAACAATGGGCTTGGGCACAACGCACAGCAGGGACGTGAAGCCAGAGGCAGATGGGCTTGGCTACCTGAGGGTTGTTCTGAGTATGAATGAGTTAACTTAACATTCACAGTACTTAACACAGTGCCTGGCACACAGCAAGTGCTCAGGAAATGTCAAGCCTCTAAAGGAGTCCTCACTACAAGATGTCAAATTGGATGAGGCTCTTTCCTGCGGCACCAAAGGAGCTTTAGCACACCCTTCACAGGGCCCGTTCCCAGAGGGACATCCACATGTTCTGCAAACACCTGCAACAAGGAGAGATCAAACGGTATTAACCACAGCCCTTGGGCCTCACTGGCTCCATTTCAGTGGGACCCAGTGGTGCAGACCAGTAATCCTAGCTACTACGGAGGATGAGCCATGGGGATCCCAAGTTTGACAACTATCTGAGCTACATAGTGAGTTTAAGTCCACCCTTGGCAGCTAGGAAAGACCCTGTCTCAAAAAACAAAATGAGAGAGAGAGAGAGAGAGAGAGAGAGAGGGATCTGAGCACTCAGCAGTAGAGTGCTTGCTTACTATGTGTGATGACATGCGTTCAATCCCCAAGCTCTAGAGGAAAAACTGCAGTTCTATTCATTCATAATTATGCAAATGTTACATCATTAAAACTTTTAAGGCTCAGTTTCCTGTCCTAACAATGACAAAAGTTTCGAGAAGTCAATGTGTTTGAGGATTTACACTGCCATCTGTCCGAGTCACTCAACATTGTACTACATATACCTGACTCTTAAACACTGGTATCTAGCTTGACCTTCTGCCTGCCCTGGCTAAGGAATCCCCTGCTCACTACATATTACAAAAATCTGAGAACATCTATGCCAAGTTTTCCAAAAGCCAACGGCAGGACACCCACCACAACCTTGGTGAACATGGACAAGTGAGTGGGCTCAGGGCCAGCACCACTGAGTCTGCTTCTTAGTTTATGAGAGATGTTTGGGGATATATTTGGGAAGCAGGCTTGATAGAACCAGAACATGAGCCTTTTCTTTATTGTGGATTCCATGTTTTAAAACATTAAGTCACTATTTGTCCTCAGTATTGGGTGAAATCTCACTTGCTTGGATTATGATGTAAAAAATAATATGCTGTGGGATGTTCTGTATGGCAAATGTGTTGCTAATAAAACACTGATTGGCCAGTGGCTAGGCAGGAAGTATAGGCGGGACTAACAGAGAAAAGAAAGAACAGGAAGGCAGAAGGAGTCACTGCCTGCCAGCCACCGCCAGGACAAGCAGCATGTAAAGATGTCGGTAGGCCACAAGCCACGTGGCAAGGTATAGATTTATAGAAATGGATTAATATAAGATATAAGAACAGTTAGCAAGAAGCCTGCCACGGCCATACAGTTCGTAAGCAATATAAGTCTCTGTGTTTACTTGGTTGGGTCTGAGCGGCTGTGGGACTGTCAGGTTAAAGAGATTTATCCTGACCGTGGGCCAGGCAGGAAAACTCTAGCTACAATAATAAGTAGTAGTAGTAGTTGTAGGGCTGGGGAGATGACCCAGTGGGTAATATGCTTGCTGCACAGGCACAAGGATTCAAGTTCAGATTCCCAGCACCCCTGTAAAAACTGGACCTTTAGGATTATAACACCAGTGCTGGTGGGTAAAAAAAGGAAGATCCCGGGGGATTACTGGCCTGCCAACCTAGCCAAAATGGAAAGTGCCAGGCTCAATGAGACACCCTGCCTCAAAAAATAAGGAAAAAAGAGAGAAGAGGCCAACCAATGTTGATGTCTGGCCTCTATATGCAGATACATGGGTAAGCACATCTGCACAAACTCGTGTAACAGAGAAGTGATAGACAGACAGACAAATAGATGATAGATAGACAGATAGATGATAGATAGATAGATGATAGATAGATAGATAGATAGATAGATAGATAGATAGATAGATGATACATACATACATACATACATACATACATACATACATAGATGATAGATGTGGGTAGGTAGATAGATAGATAGATAGATAGATAGATAGATAGATAGATGATAGACAGATAGACAGACAAACAGATAGATAGATAGATAGATAGATAGATAGATAGATAGATAGATAGATAGACAGACAGATAGGCAGGCAGATAGAGTGAGTACATGAGTACATGAACCAAATGCCAAAGCCACGCTGCACATGTGTCTAGAACATAAGAGCATATTTCCCCACAGCTCTACACCCAAAAGCACATTCCAGGCGCAACTGTTTTCATTCCAGCTCTGACTGGATGGCTGCTTTCATGTGGGCATTACAAACACTGGAAGACACCCTGTACCTGATTTAATACTGCTCTCCGTCTTCATCACATCAAGCTACAGTGTCACACAACTAAAATTCAGCCACTGAAGGATGCTGTACTAAAGAGGCAGTAGCAACTAGGGTGGATCATGAGATACAAAGAAACCAGGAAAAGTCCAGGAAAGGCGCAAAGCTACACAGAGAAACTCTGTCTCGAAAAGCCAAAAAAAAAAAAAAGTTTTGCCCGGCGGTGGTGGCCACGCCTTTAATCCCAGCACTCGGGAGGCAGAGGCAGGCGGATCTCTGTGAGTTCGAGGCCAGCCTGGTCTACAGAGCGAGATCCAGGAAAGGCACAAAGCTACACAGAGAAACTCTGTCTCGAAAAACCAAAAAAAAAAAAGAAACCAGGAAAAGTCAAACAACGTATAGCTAAGAGGAATTTGCCCATGAAGATTCTTTAATGTCAATAAGTGAACCTCAGTGATGTAAGATGCTAACAGAAAAGGCTAGTGAAGAGTGTGCAGAACTACATGGATAGCTCTCTGCAAGTCTTCTGTAAGCAAAACTATCCAAAACACTTTTTATTTTGTTAACACAGCTAAGCTGAGACATGTCCAGCTAGATTGCATCTACAACCCTTCACTCACACCTCCCATCCTGAAGAAGAGTGGACTTCAACAGGAGGGCTCTCTCTAGAAGACAGGAGGTTACAGAGGGCGAGGCAGGGTGCTCTCTGAGGACATAGGACACACTGTAGTTACCCAGAAGGTTTAGAGAGTAAACAGAAAATCAACATCCCAAGTATCACTGAATGCCTGGAGAGAAAAAAAAAAACAGAAACAGCATTTGTTTCTTGGGGGGAAAGCTAGTCCAGCCTTTTATGGCAGAAAAAAAAAATCAACCCTGGGAAATTTACAAAAGAAAACTGGTAACAATGTTCCCACCTTGAAGCTCTCTCCTCAGAGTTCTACCACCTCCTCCCCTTCCAAACACCTGTATTCCTACAGTGCACATTAGCTCTTGTAACATTTGACCCAAACATGAAGGACAGATCAGGAAGTGAGCTAGCTCTGGGGTTAAGGATGCCAAGAGCTCCTCACAGTGGCACAGGATTGTAATCCCAGCATACAGGAGGATGAGGCAGGAGGATTGCAAGTTCAAGGCAAGCTTGAGACACAAAATAAGATCTTGTTTCACAGAAGGGCAGAAAGGAAGGAAGGAAGGAAGGAAGGAAGGAAGGAGGGAGAACCAAGATGGGAACATTGTTACCAGTTTT
>CABHPQ010165443.1:0-15500 GCA_902168405.1 Peromyscus aztecus | reverse complement strand
GGGAGGGAGGGAGGGAGGGAGGGAGGGAGGGAGGGAGGAAGGAAGGGGAGAAGAAGAAGGGGGAAGGATGGGGAGGTGAAGGGGGAGATAATGAGAGAATTAAAAACAGAGATCGAAGGCATCCGTATTGACTCAGGACATGCCAAGACCACTTGGGGACAAATCTGAGCACAAAGGACAAAGGGCAGGGAATAAGAGACAAAGACAGGAAACAGAGGACAAGGGAGGAGGAGAAGGAGTATTTGTCCCGAAGGGACAAAGGACTGCTCTTTATAGTGAGGAGACAGAAGTGTCCTGTATATAAATGGCAGTGTATAAAGGTAAAGGGGAAACTCTGTGTTAGGATGGGGTGTTTAATTTTGATTGGGCATGTTAATTAGGTGAGCCAAAGGGGTCTATTGATTGCTGGACTTCAATACTTTGATGGCTGGACCTTGGTAGTAAGCCTCAGAAGAAGGAAGTGACCAAATAAGAGAATAGCCTCAGTGTCTAGCTTTAGGAATGTAATCTAACCATTTTCAGCAAGGCAGAGGGAAGGGGGAGAGAAGGGTGGGGCCTGCCAGAACCATAATTGCCATGCTCGAGCCGCCCAGGGTCCCTTCAGAGATTAGTTCTCTCTGGAAGCATTGTTGAGCAGAGATGAAAAGAACATGTAGACAGACTATCAAATCCACAGTCAAATCAGCAACTTGAATATTAAGTGAAGATCAACCTAAAAATGCACCGACCCTCCTTCCTGGGTTGGAAATGCACACATCTGTCTCATTTCATAGTGCTAAGTCACTGAGCTCCCATAATGCCCAGGGAGTGGTTTTATATTCAGTTAGATGGGTCCTAATTCTATGAAGGGCTGGCCTAATTGTCCATTGATCAGATCAGATTCCTCTCCTGTTTCTTCTCCATCAGTCAAAATGGGTTCTGTAACAGCTCAGCTTGTTAAGCCCCTGGTAAGTAATTAATATCAATCGTGTAGTTCTAACTTCTCAGGAACTCCCAAAATCATCCCATCTTCTGAACATACACATATTTTAGGTGACTATAATATATAAAAAGTTTCTATAAATCAATAAAAAGATAAATAATTCATTACAAAGAAGTTCATTCTTACTGATAACTATTATTTTGCATACAATTTATCTTTCTAATGTGAATTCAATTTACAAGGCTACATACTCCCTATTGTTCTTAGTTAAAGGTTCTCAAGAATGCTTTGGGGAGAAGGATTGGGTCAACCTGGCAGAATTAAATGAAACCAATGTCCAAAGCAATTCTTGTAAGGACACAATGCTGTGATGGCACTAGTGGAACTCTCCCCTGGGATTTACCAGAAACATTCCCCTGCATTGTTCTCTTTGATGTCAAAGCTCACAAAGCCAGGCCTTGTGAGGCCTGGGATTCCAGCTACAGGAAGATCTAGAGTTCAATGTAAGCCTAGGCTACAGAAGATCTCAAGGGTACCCTCGGCATTAGTAAGTGAAATCCTGCTTTCCAAATAAAAAGAAAAAAAAAAGAAAGAAAAAGAGTGGGAATGTGGCCACTAACATGATGCCATCCCACCCAAGCTGGCCTAGATCCCACCCCTAGTGTTCAAAAAGATCGTCCCAAAAGAAGAACCATACATACATCAAAGTGGCCTCTCACAGACACCTGAGTACCTAGTCCCTGGACAGACACCTCCCAGCAGTCACTTATCTTCAGCACAACTTTAAACAAAAGTCCCTTATTTAAGCAGAACTAATTAGCATTCCTTCCCTGACCTTTTGCCTATCAAGCAAGGAAAGCTGGGTAAGTTTGTTGTTCAATGAACAACTCCAGTGTGGTTCAAAATCACCCCTGAGACAGAGACTCTGTGTGAAAACCTGTTAACCAACACCCTCTGTGGCCAGAAACTCCATCCCATGTCTTTGCCCTGATGGCCTCCATTTGCTTACCATTTGTGGTCCACATTCATCAGACTTGGGAAAAGCATATGTTCGCTTCCATCCAAAGCAGGACCAGACACAGCAACTGCTCTGTCACAGTTGCTACCACTTATCTCCAGGGTCTGTGGGATTTGGACATAAAGTTCCAAATGCTTGTGTATTTTGCACTGCAGTGGGGTGATTTCTAATACCATATTATAATCCAGTTCACAAATAAATAATATGTAGTTATTTAATATTATAAAACCTGAAACATCCCATTGGGTGGCCCATTTTCCCACCCATGTCAACGTCTAACACTGCCATTGCCAACACAGTACAAGAATTTCCAAAACCATGAAAAATTATCATCATAAAATCAGAGAATTCATGTCACCTAGCAATATGAAACTATGTCTCAGCAAATGAACAAGCCTTGCGGCTTGTAGGTGAGCTTCAGCAAAGGATGCTCCTCCTGGGAAAGTGCATAGCCCCAAAGCTTCTGCTGTCTTTGGGAACCTCCCATCTGCTATGGTTAGATGCACCCTTTTGACTGCCTGTGTCTGTTGCTTTCAACCATGATTTTCACATTGCTTTGAGGTAGAATGACCTGAAAACCTAACTGCTAGGAATGACCACCATAGTAATGTGCATTTGTCAAAATCCAGTTTCATTGTTCCCCAACTCCTAAATAAAGCATCAGTTCCATGGTGTGTGTTGTCTATACAGAGCTTTGGAAGGAAAGGAAACCTGTGGGAACAGAACAGGATCCCCAAGAGTACTCTGTTTCAGGAAGAACAGCTACTAAAACACAATGGTAGAAGCACCTTGCCCCTTTTTCCTGAGAGAATAAGAGAACTGAATTTACTATTGTAGAAGGATGCATATTCAATCCAAACCATGGTGTGACCAGGACTCAAAATCCCCCACTATACACACACATGAGGGGTGTTATATGTTGTCTTTGTGAAGTTCATTTTATGTTTTAAAAGATAAAATTCCAAACTTGTTCATTGAAAGCAATATGAAACCTAAAAGTAACAACTAGTCAACCTCTGAAGGCAAAACAATTGGTTAACAAGTGACCCAGTCACAATGAACAGGTAGTTCATACAATCCAATCAACATGAACTAATAAGATGGATTATTAGCAGATTAACAACCTAAATCAAACATGATCTCCAAGTAAATAGATCAATAGATCAACCACGATGAACCAATTAAGTCATCTAGTACTTAATAGAAAACCAACTAAGTGGATCACTATTTAACAGAGAACACAACCAAGTCAACTCTTAAGGTGCCAATTCAGCATCACATCGAACAGAAAAATTTAACGCATCCTTGAGTCACTCTTCGCTGATCCAAACACACCCCAGAAAATCCCACCATGTTACCGCTGCCTAGTGGGACTGGAAGTGGCCCGTGCACCCGTACTTACGGAGGTTATTTATGGGGGTTCTTGTGTCCATGTTCTCATAATGCTGCACGTGGACGACAATGTTAAGGTCTCTCTCCATGTGGTCAGTGTTGCAGTGGCCCTGTGGCCTCATGACATCCGCAAGGGCTCTGGAGGAACAAAGAACAGACTCTGCTCATTCACAATATGACAGCATGCACCTGCCATGTACCCAGCACTGCCCAATTGGATAAAAGACAAAGCCATCCCTTCCAGAGAGCCGCCATTCCAGTAAGAGGTAGACAGGAAAACACAGAAGCATAAATCAGAGGTTACAAAGTCACTCTGTGCACAGGTAACTGGTTGTCTACCCAATGGAGCACCTGAGGGGGTTCATGACAAGTTCATGCAGTGTAGCTCCAACACAGAGACTGAGTTCTCTATGCCTAAAACAGATGCCCATACTTCCTACTTAGCAATGGCCTAGTGTCAGTTCTTGCCATAAGCTAATCACTAGGTTAATCACAGAAAGCGATGTCATCCCTTACCAAAGCCAAAGAATATAGACCTTCTCATGGGCTTACAAGGAGTATTACTCCTTTACAGAAGAGTAAACAAAAGCTCAGAGAGGTGAATTAACCTGCTTAAGGTCACACAGCCAGTGTGCAGCACAGAGACTTCAGTCAACTTTTTCTTTTTACTTATTTTTTTTTCTTTTTAAGAGGATGGGAACACAGTCCAACTGATATTGATGACCTTCACAATGAGATGTAAGCTGTGTTTGCACTTAGAACAGAGCAGAAACAACAGTCCAACAGAAGTCACACCCTAAAGCCAGACCTACCAACACATCTCCCCTCTTATGTGCATTTAGAGATATGCAAATGCCCTTAAATGTGTAGTGCGGGAGTGTTGTTTGCATGTGAATCCCTCCACATATGTGGTCTTCTTGAACGCCTGCCTTCTGGCTTCCCCTTTGTTCAAGCTAGGGGAATGCTGAAGGTCAGTTGATTTCACTTCTTGCAGGCAGGAGTGCTCTAGTGTTTTCAGTCCTGTATCTACTTACCTGCAAGGATGGCTGTCTCCATGCGTGACCCTAGTGAGGTAGAAGACCCAGCCAGGCACAGGGGTGCCAGCTACAAGCACAGAGGTGTTCTGTGAAAACTAGTAGATGCATCTGTTATTATGAGCAATCCCAGGAACCAACACTTCGATGAATATCTTCATATCGATCCACTCTTGGGCCAGTAAGAGATGCACACCTGCAAGCCCTGTCTCCATGTTTTTAGGGGATACACCCAGATATTCCTAGCCAAGTAGACTCTTGAGATACACATCAAAGGAGACAGAGGAAGCAGAAGCAGATTCCCAGGAGCTCAGCAGAGCCTGTCTGCTGAAGTCAACCCTGCCATGGCAGTGATGATCACAGCCAGCAGCACCCAGGATCATGATTAAACTGTCTTGATCCATCAGAATCCAGAGGGTTAGAAACCCAGAGCTGGGGTGTATGGGAGGTGCTTTTGAAAGAGCTCCCCATGTACTACTATGTGCTCAAGTTCAATTTTATGTCTGTGTTAGTGTGATAAGAGGAAGCAATATGAGGGAGATTTGATTGTGGTGACAGGCTGTGGTGAGAACCAGGGCTGGGGGAAGTCTGAAGGGAGAGAGACCCAGGGCAGTAAGCCAGAGGCCTGTGGGGGCCAAAGGTCAGGATGGAATTCATTAAAAGACAGGAGAATAACAAGAGCTCCCACACATTTGTTCATTCAACAGACGTTTATTGTCTACAGTGTGCCATGCATGACATGAGGCCCTGGGGGTACAGCACTGCACAAGCTGAAAGAGGTCGTGGACTTCTTGGAGCTTACATTCTATGGGAGAGAATAAAAATAAATAAGTTAAATAAAAATAAGCAAGAACTAAAATAAACAAACAAAGAAGGATGCAGCCAACAGAGCCAGGTGCCAAAACAGCATTTTCCATAACAGCCAAAAAGTAGAAACAGTCCAAGTGCCCATCAGCCAATAAGCAGAATGTGGTGTATGAAATGGAATATTACTCAGCCATGAAAAGGAAGAAGGAAGCCCTGACACCAGCCCCAACATGAATTAAACTTGAAAATCTTATGGCCAGTGAAAGAAAGCAAATACAAAAAGGCCTGGGTTTTATGGTTTTGTTTACAGTAAATGTCTCGAATAGACAAATCCATAAAGAAAAAGTACAAACATGGTTGCAGAGTCTGTGTGGGAACTGACTGCTAAGCAGTTAGTGCTTCATTAGACTTAGTGGCTCAGAAGTAAATTAATGGGAGAGATGGGGAGAGATGCCAAGACCACATGCTATGAAGAGGTGAGACTTGAGTGAGCAGAGATGTGCTGGTCATGTGATGCCATAGCTTGGATCTGGACTCAAAGATGCATGTCAAAGGCTCAGTTTCCATCCTGACACTGTGGATGATGGCGGGGACTTTAAGAGTCAGGGATAGTTGGAGGTCTTCAGGTCATTGGTGGCATGTCCTCAAAGTACCGTGGGACCTGGTGTCTTCCTTTCTCACTGTTTGCACAGCTGTGCTCCATCACATGCTCCTGCTAAGACATGATGCCTCATCGCCAAGGTCAACAGATTGTGACCTGAAACCTCCAAGGCTGTAAGCCAAAATGAACCTTTTCTCTGTGTAAGTTGATTAGTTCAGATGTTTGCTGCAGTAACAGAAAGCTAGCTCGCACACAGGAAGGTGATAGAAATAGCATATCAGGCAGGACATACAGAAGAATAGGCAAGCAAGCTAATAAAGCTGTAACAGGGTAAATGGGGGGAGGGGAGAACATCACAAGGGAAAGATTGTCATAACCCATTTTGCAGGGTAAGGAACTGCCCACATGAGCTCCACTACTCACTGAAGAAGTGAGTGGAGTCCCAGTCCTGGATGTCTGAAATCAAAGTTCATGCCCTTTCCTACCTCTGTGCAATAGGCATGGTCTGAAACTCAGGAAGGCTTCAGGGAAGGGGAGTTCTGAGACAGAGGACAGGGCCTTGCAAACCTAACTTGCCTTTTTCACTTCTAAACGGGCTCTTCATCCTGGGCTTCAAAGGATCGCTGAATTCCTCTGGAATTGAATGGAAAATTTGTTTGTGCCTTTTTATTCTTTCATCAAATTCCCCACAGGTTCACCCCCAAAGCACCAAAATGGTCAAGCTTTCCAGGGACAACAAAGCAAGGGCTTGGAGTGGCAACCTTAAACGTGGCTGGTGCAGCTTCTGGATACTGTGAACTGTGATACTCCAGCCTCAGAGTGACAAGGTAACTGTCTCCCAGAGCTGTCCTTCCCAAGGCATGCAGTGGGACCAAAACCTAGAGAGCTCCACATTCTGAATGAAGAGCATCAACAGCATGCTTGGCTCACTGCAGGAAATGCATAAAATGGTCTGGGGTTGGAAAGACAATGCCCAGGCATGGTTTTTAGTCATTAAAATGAGAAAACAATTCAATCCTGTGTGTTGATGCCACTCTCTGCACTGGATCCACACAGCAGATGGCAGGAGTCAGGGACTAAAGACCAGGGGAGGCAGCCACCGGAGACACCAGGACCCTTACTGCAGTCACATGTGTCCCAAAGGGAAGATAAACAATCAATTATAAACATTAGATCAGGCTGATCATCAAGAAGCAGGCATGTGGCTAAATGAAGAGCTCTCCTCTAGAAAAGCACAGGCTGAAGGCAGGGCTGCTAAAGCAAGTAACAGAAACAACATGGCAGGCCAGGTGTGGGGGTGCACACCTATAATCCAGCAATGGACATTCCTGCTGAAGCAGGAATATGGTAACTATGAAGCTACCCTGGGTTACACGGGAGACTTCAAGGCCAGCCTAGGCTACATAGTGAGTCCCTAACAAGAAACAGGACAGGGAAAAGGGTTAAGAGAGAGAGAAGGGAGATGGGAAAGAGAATGGAAGGAGAGAAGGAAGGGAAACAAGATGAATGAGATGGAAACAGAGATGGAAGGAGAGGGATATGGAGAGGAGAGAAGAGGAAAAAAAGGAAGAGGAGGAGGAGAGAACTCTACTCTCCATTAGCTGTTTATAAAGTTAAAACAGGATTGGTCTATCAGATCCAAACAAAGTCATCCAAAAAGAAAAAAAATCAAAACTCTCAAGAAGAACATTCAAAGCATGGATTTATTTGTGTATGAGGAACATCATCCTCAGTATACACAATGCCTTGGAATTGTAGCTAGTGGAAGCAGGAAGACATCACAACTAACTACAGACTTCAGATAATGTTTATTTTCCCACCTTCTACACAGTACAAAACTTTTCTTATGCATGCTTTACAATACACTTCATATTTGTTCATAGGTCCTGGCATATACTAATTAACAAAATGAGCATATTATGGGGTACATACTGAAACATTTTTAAGTATGGATGTGTCAAAACCTGTAATGAATCAGTGGAAAGGACCTTCTATTCATCCCAACAAAACAAACCAACACTTAAGGGTTTGACACATGATTCTGGTGTCTTTTCAGCTTCAGTGTGATTGTAGAGGACACAAGATTATCTGGAAATCTTGTTAAAGTGAAAATTCTGATTCAGTAACTAAGATATGACCTAATATTTTAAATGTCCTTAAGCCAGCCAATGAGCATCAAGCTGCTACAGGTACTGACGCTATAAGCACTACAGTAATTTGGCCACATTGTGTCATGATGTTTGACAAAACTGTTTTCTGGGTGCCTCTGAGAGAGTGTTTTTGGATGAGATAAACATGGAATTGGTAAAGTGAGGAAGGTAGATTTCCCATTGTAATGTGGGTAGGCCTTATTCAGTTATTTGAGGGTCTGGATTAAGTAAAGGATTGATCCTCCCCCAACTAACAGAATTCTCCTGCCAGACGGCATGGAACTTGAGAATTGGTCCTTTCTGGTTCTGTAGCATCCTCTCTGTCAGCCTTCAGGCTTGACCTGAGATAGTAGGTTGGAAAATTTTGGGCTTGATAGTTTTATATAATAAAGCTTTTGATATATTGATTCTGTTTTCTGTGTCATCCTGTCTCATTAGGGTCCCTCACAGAAGCAGCCACGCTTAGACTCCTTTGCCTCCCTACCCCTGACACACATACACTCTTATCCAAGTTCATAACAGTTGGGTTGACATATTATCTTTGAGGTTGAAAAATGATTGAATATTGGCAATTTGCAAGCTTCAGCTTAGCATCAATTTTCTTGTACATTTCATTGTGTGTGATCTGTCCCTCCAATATGTGACTAACAGCTCTGTAAGGGAAAGAATTGCATCTGTGTCTGTCACTGTCCTCTCATAGTTCTAGCTCATTATTGGTCAGAAAGTAGATATTCAATAGGTTATCTATTAGATGGATGGAGAATGAATATATGAATAGATGGATGGAAGGCAAATATATGTATGTATGTGTGTATGGATGGATGGATGGATGAATATATAGATTAATAAATGAGTGGGTGGAAGATGAATGGATAATGAATTGATGGATGGATAAATGGACAGATGGATAGAAAGATGAATAGATGGATGGACAGATGGATGGATGGATAGAAGAATGGACAGATGGATAAATGGATGGATGCATGTATATTTGAATAGGTGAATGGATAAATGTATGGATGATATATAGATGAACAGATAAATGAATGGGTGGGTAGATAAATGAATAGATGGATGGATGGTTGGGTGAATGGATGGATGATAGATGAATGGGTAAATGGATGGATGGATGGATGGATGGATGGATGGATGGATGGATGGATAGATGAATGTATGGATGGACAGATGAATGAATAAATGGATGGATGGATGGATGGATGGATGGATGGATGGATGGATGGATGGGTGGATGGGGTGGGTTATGCCATGTAATGAATGCCAGAAACAGAACTCTCTATATTAGGGACTCAGGACAAAGTTATGGGATGTTTGTCCTTGCATTCTTTATTGTGAATGATAATGAAAAGAGACAGATAATAAACCAATCAACTGATGAATCAGTAACTTGCTTTGAGACCATGCTACAAAGGGAAGAAAACAACACTGAGCACTAAGCTGGGGTGTGTAGAAGAGTGGGGAAGCTGAGCATGAGAGGTCAGAGTGCTTCCTGGAGAAGGCAACATATATAGCTGGAACCTGAAGGTGAGGACATGCCACTTGAGATCTAATGAGTGCGTGAGCCAAAGAAACAGCTCCGAGAGGAGAAGGAGGGTGACTTGTCTGTGGGACAAAATGAAAACATAGTATCACTTTTCTTTCTGAAAGAAAGCAAATATAAGATGCCAATGTTTCCAAACAGAGAGCCAGTCCCGGTATCTTGCCTGAAAGCCCCCAGGAGTCTAAGTCAAAACTTAGGAGAAGATTTGTTCTTTGCTTGTTTGGTTTTGGTTGGTATATTTTGTTTTGAGACAAGGTCTCTTGAATTACAGGCTGGCCTTAAATTTCCTGTGTAGCTAAGGGTGACCCAGAACCACTGGTTCTCCTGCCACCCCACCCCCACTCCAGAGCACAGTTATGCACTACCATGCCTGGTTTTATGCAATGATGGGGCTCAGACCCAGGGCTTTATGCATGCTAGACAAGCATTTCACCAACAAAGTCCAAACTCATGTCCTGAGTTTTAAATACATCAGTGGGCTTCCTGAGCACCACCTCGTGCCCAAGAAACTTCATTCATTGTTCAGAGCACAAGGACAATGGTCACAATCAAAGTTTCTAGAGTGGTAGTTACACCAATGCAAACAAATATCAAAGCTTATCAAACTCTACAATTAAAATGTGTGCATTTGACTAAGTAAGTTATGCTCTGTAAAGCTGATTTCGGTCCCTAAAGAGAAGCAAACGTGTCCTGCAAGAAAAATAGAGACTTCTGTGGTCAACACACACGGGCTTCTCCAGCTTGGGAAGCACTGAAATAATGACAGATGTGCAGAAAGGTGGGCAAGTAGGAGGGGTGTGGCCACAGGAGAGGCCACTAGAAGGGGCATTTGCCACTTGATGTCATATCTTTGCAAAGAACTATGGCTCTTCTAACCCATTTTTGAAAATCACACAGCACACTGCTATGTCATTTGCCCACGTGGATTTATTTTTTTCTAGCTTGGATTTTTTATTCTGTTTGGAGGTGGGAAAAACAACATGTGTTTCAAGGGGAGAGAGCGTCAAATATAAACTTCTGCCCTCAAGGTTGCTTCCCCAACATTTCCACCAAAAAGTCTAACCCTGCCTGGGCAGGTCCATAAAACCTGTCTAGATATAATCTCAAACTGACTGTCAGAACAGGCCCTGGTGCACGGTGCTGTTTGGGGTGGGGGTGGGGGTCATTGAGCACTTTTTGGGATATGAGAAAACTAGAGGTCCCGTGGGTCCATACTCCAGTGCAGTGCAGCCTAGCAGCCAAGGACCTGGCCCCTGCTTCAGACTGTCTGGGTTTGAAGTCAGATTCCTCTAGCTCACTGGGTGCTTGTTCACCCTCTTGGAAAGCAATCTGTGCCTCCGTAAACGGCAGACTGTCATAGAAGCTACCTTGTCGGGGAGGGGTGTGAAATTAAATGAAAATTTACACATAAGCTTGTGGCAAAATTGCAAATCTAACACGGGTTCTTCGACATCTCCCAGATAGCACTTTTTAGTACATTTCATCTAGTCATGCACAAGCCATTCCTCCTGTTCAGAGGCTGCCAGATTCACTGATCAGATGGAAACGCAAACCCAGAGAGGTTAGGAGACTTAGCCACTGCCACAGATACAGACTGGTCACTGTGGTCCAAGCTGCAATGTAGACAAGGGGAAGGAATTCCAGTAAGAAGGATGCTGGTAGTGACTCTAGACAGGCTCTCTGTTAATCACTGTCTGCTCCTCTGTGAATTCTCAACCTTCAGATAAGAACTGGAGTCTCAAAGAGGTAATGCAACCTTCTCAAGGTCACACAAATATTAAGAGACTTCACTAGATCTGCTGGGAGCACATGCCATTCACACAGGCCTTCTGATTCTCCCAGGTTTACAGGTGATGTGATAAAGTAAATTGGAAGGGCTCTCTAAAGGGAAGAGTCACCACCCAGCCACAGTAGCTGCTACATGAAAACTGCAGGTATGGTGTTACCAGATCTCCCAAAGTGGCCAGAGGAATTAGAAATTGGAAATCTCTGAGAAATCCCGCTTTTCAGCACTAGCTACTGACTTGGAGTTGGTTTTAAAATAGTATGAATATCAGGGGCCAAAGAGATTTCACAGCCAAATACAACACCTCTTTACCAGATCCAGACTTAAAGCCAAACTCTGAAGGGTGTTTGGGACAAGAAGGAGACTTTAATATGATTGGACATATAATGACAGTGTGGCATTTTTGTTCTCTTTCTAAGTTATGATCGTGGGGAAATTGTGTGGAGAAATGCTTTTGGTCTTAGGAGACCCATGCTGCAAGTATGTGGGGACTGAATTCTCTGTCTGCAACTTATTTTCAAATGGTTCAGCTGAAGGGGGACAAGAGAGGAAGAGAGAGAAAGAAAGGCAGAAGGGAGGAAGAAGGAAGAAAAGGAGGGAGGGAGGGAGAGAAGGAAGAGGAGGGAAGTGGGGAGATGACTGGAAGGGGGATAAAGGTAAAAAGAAATAGAAAGCATGGCATGAAGCAATTTGACAAAACTGCAAAGCTAGTTTAATTAAGATTAGTGGTTCTCAGGGGGGAATCTGAATTCATGGAGGGATTACTCCTCCATGTCACCTGATAGTGTCTAGTGACATTTTTTATTATCATGGCATGTGTAGGGGGTATCATCTACTCAGTAGGTAGAGGTCAAGGATGTTGCCAAACACCCTACAATGTGCAAGTCAGTTCCCACCACAGGGGTTCCTCTCCAGCCCTGATAAATAGTGCCAAGGGTGACAGGCTGTGATCAAGCAAAGGATGTCCTACAGTTCCTTGTATTCTCAAGGTTTTTGAATGTTTAAATTTTCTTAGTAGAAATTTATGGTGGCACACACCTATAAACCCCGTTCCCTGGGAATCTGGGGTGAGAAGGCCATGAATTGGGGACCAATCTGTGCCACACAGTCAGACTCTGTCTTGAAACAATACACAGAAAACTTTCAAGATGCATAAATAGTAACACCCTGCAAACCAAACAATATCTACCCAGGAGCTTTGAATGGCCATACTCAGCCATCATTGCAGTCACTTCTTCCAGAAGCAGTGGCTGCCTGTGGCTGCTCTCATGATGCTACAGAGCTGAGTCCATAGTTCTCATCCCCCTTCCCTCCCTCTCCCCTTCTAGAGTGCTGTATGTTTGTTGGGGGAGAGGGGTGCACTTGACTGGGTGGCATGTGGAAGCCAGAGGTGAATGTCTGAATACCCTCTTTTAGTCTCTGCATCTTACATTTGTGGACAGGGTCTCTCACTGGAGCTCACCAATTGGTTAGACTGGCTAGGCAGCAAGGCCCTGGGATCCACCTGTCTCCACCTTTAGCACTAGGGTTACAGACATTCACCACAGTGCTTGGCTTTTCATGTGGGTGCTGGGATTTGAACCCAGGTCCTCATGCTTGCACAGCAAGCACTCTTCCCCACTGAACCATCTCCCTAGTCCCTGCATTTTTACAGTCCTTACAAGATGGCATGGGTTCTCCCCACCCTTGCTGGTGGCTGTCCTCTTTCTTTTCCACCCTCACTTGCCCAGAGGGAAGCAGGCCATATGTCAAGAACTCCAAATGTGCATTCTGACATGCTGGGGGGCCTCCACTAGAAAACACAAGTTTCCTCATCACAGGATAAAGTGTGCAGAGGACACCACCACCAGAATGTCCTTGACAAGGTGCTTCCCAGGCAAAACAAGAACAAACCCATGTCTGCATCCTGCAGCTCCTGACAGACACTAAGAGGCTGTGGCTGGCAGGTTAATTTCACCTGGAATGTGCCTCACCTCAGAGCAGCCTCTTTGTTACTAAGCTTGGTGCACTGGTCCCTGCTGGAGGATCTCTTAGCACCATCAGGCAAAAGCTAATGAGCCATTGCCACACTGGGCTCCGAATGATTAAGTACATAAGCAGCATGTGATGCATTCAGAGGGACCTGGGGCAGCCTGGTGCCATAGGAAGGTTACACAAGTAGAGAGAACAAGCTACAGAATGCAAAGAGAGTCACACTGTTCTCTGCTCTTCTCTTGGATTAACTCTGCACCTCCCACCTTTGTAAAATATTTCCAAACTCAAGGCCAGTATTTCTCCCAGATCTCATATTCAGTGAAAGAGGCTGCTAAAGAAGACGTCTGGGTCCCACTCCAAACATTCTGACTTCCAATATCCAAAGCAAGAACTTAAAAGTCGGCACCTTGGGAAGCTCCCCAGATTTTGAAACTGGACCTAAAACATATGCCTCAGGTGCTAGTGAATTTGACCCAGCATGACTATGCACGGCACAACTTTCTCCTAATTGTGTGACTTTGAGCAAGGCCACTTCACCTGTGCATTCTCCTATGTGAACAGGGAATTAAAGTAATAGCTGTCTCATAGGCTAGCTGTGAGAACTGAGTTTTCACACACACACACACACACACACACACACACACACACACACACACCTCACAGTCCCTGGCACCCAGCCCTGTGCTCAGCAGGTGTTCGTTCTTTTTCCTTCAGAGTGTTTGGCTGAGCATTAGAATCACCTAGAGAGCTTTGCCAGCCCAATAGTACTTGGCTTGCACCCCACATTCTAATTTAAAGTCAAAGGTTGCCCCCGGAGGCAACAGGGATGCTAAGCAATGCAGGTGGTCCCAAACAGCAGCAAGCTTGAAAAGCACGCCTAAGAAGCTGCCAGGAACATAATCAAGTCTTCTCCCTTTCCAAAGCCAGGCACTCACTGCATTCTAGGACCCCAAATGTTTCCAGAGAGAGCCTGAGTTAAGGTGCTGCTATTCCAGCACTGAGTACTCCTGGATGTTGCCTCTAAACAGACCTTGCCAAGAACTTGCAGGAAAACTCCAGTCAATTCCTCCAAAAAGAGCTGCCTGAGAGGAGGGGTAAGGACAGGGAAATGAGGCCCCACTGAGGCCCTGGGTATCAGTGAAGGACTGGTTTGTCCAGAGCACCCAATTTAAGGGAGCTTCAAGCTGTAGCATAGATCTCTCCCACAGATATGCCACCAAATCCCAAAAAGGAAGTCTTGAGAACTTAGCAAAAAGGCATGGTGGAGATTTCAGTCCCAGTTAAGGTGTCAGCCAGGCAGCCTACCTGTGTCTGAGTACTAACCCCTACACAGCGATGCACTTGTCACAGACCTGCATCCATTCTCACCCTCACCCTAACACTGACATGGAGACTTCCCTGGATAGTACTCTCCTTAAGCGAACCCACCTGGAAGCTTAGTTGACAGGGCACCTTGGGGTAGCAGGAGGTAGGCTGGGTCAGTGCCTGGTCAGTCCTGGTTTCCTGGACCCCCTGGGAGCGTACTTTGTGTCCCCAAAACCTCACCATCTAGTAGACCTCCCCATTAACCCAAACTGATCAGAACTTCCCCACCTTCCCCTCCAAATTCCTTCTCTCTGGGAAAAGAAAGATCCATTGGATACTCTTCCACATATAAATAGAAAATAATTACTAGTGAGGTGGTGATGTTCCTTTGCCTATTTTTGGTGGGTCTCTTTGTTCAGATTTTTAGGCATGCACGTGCGCACTCACGCATACACACACACACACACACACACACACACACACACACACGACCCCAGTGCAGGGTGGGGGTGGGAGTAGATTGGAGGGTGAAGAGAGAACATGGTGGCTTCAATGCCCAGACTCAAAGTCGGCTTTTGCTACAGCCATCCCGCTGCCAGCTGGCCCGTGGTCATTCTCCTTGCATCTCTCTTGCCCAGACCTCACACTAACCCCTCATCTTTCCCCGGGTCCTGGGCTCAAGTCTGAATCCTTCTCCTCCAAAGTTACTGAGTTCTGGGAATCAATTTAGACACTTGGGAAAGGGGTTAAACAAAAAGGCAAATAGCTCTCCATTAATTCCCAAATGCTTTCTCTCCCATCTGCTGCCACTTTGCCAGTGTTGGGACTTGCATAATAAAGCAAAAGGCAAAGTTGACGAATCAAGGTGCTTGGAAGGTGGAGGGTGGCCTTGGAGTCAGCTCCAACCCAGGCAAGGGGCGCAGTGCTGTGATGGCCGCAGCAGAAAGATAGAT
>CABHPQ010165442.1:4940-23841 GCA_902168405.1 Peromyscus aztecus | reverse complement strand
CCAGAAAATAAAGAGCCAATACCATCCACATGTTTGATCGTTGTTTATTTTGCATTTCTTTAGTTGGCCTGTAAGGGTAGCAGGAGTCTGAGTAAGGCCAGAGAACCCATCGGGCCAGTATCTCCAGGGCAGTAGAGTTGCCCGTTAAAATGCAACCAAGAGATTAGTTTAAAAAGAAATTAAGGAAGGAAGGGAGGAAGGGAGGAAGGGAGGAAGGAAGAAGAGTTGCCTGCAGACCTGGAGGAGGCTGAGGGGGTTAGCTTTGTTTCTGGTGTGGTGTAATGTTTTAGTTTTGAGGACATAAGACATTCCTTAGTTGAGGGGAAAAAATAGTTCTCAAAAACCATAAGGTCTCCCCGCAAGAATGTCTCTAAAGAATCAAATCAAAGCTGCCTCTTAGAAGGTATGACTAGAATCTTAAAAGAAAAAAAAAGAAAAGAAAAGAAAAGAAAAGAAGAAGATGACGAAGACGAAGATTTCTATGGCGCTTAAAGTTCACCGCCATTCTGTGTAGACAAGAGCTAAGAAAAATGTGAGAATTATACAGAAAACCATTAATCACTTCTTTTCTTTAAATACGTATCCTCTCTCCTTTGTTATTATTCAACAGCAAATCTCCGCAGACCGGCTGTTGGGGGAAAAAAGTGTTAGCCGCCTCTCCCGGATCTGCAAGGGGGAACATTTTTGGAACCCTAAAGTTGAAAACTTTTTTCTCTCAGTTTGGAAGAAGCCTTTCGTCATGAATGGGACCAGCGAAGCCCAGGCACTCAGGCGAGAGCAGGCAAGAGGCACAGAAGAAGGTAACAAAGCCCTGGTTTGGGGTGACTTCTGTTTTGTTTTTAAATATTTTATGGGCTCTTTTTACAAGTAAAAGAAAAAAGCTCACCTTCTCCTTTTTCTTCTTCAACTGTCTTTGTGGGGTTTTTATGGTGGATGCTTGAGCAGGTTTGCAGCGTTTTATGACTGATGTTTGGGAGAGAGTGGGAGAGACTAGAGGAGAGAGGCCTGGACGCCTGGAGAGTGTTTGAACCGGTTGGGACAGAGGTGTCAGGGCCCCTGAAAAACACCAGAGAAGAAGGTTGTTTGGGCCGCTCATCAGAAGTGCTTTCTGGTTTTTGAAAAATGCAGGCGCGCTTGGGGAGAGCCTTGTGTGCCTGTGCGTGCCTGTGTTTAGCAAGGTGCACACTCAGTGTGTTCCTGGGACTCTGGTTGTCTACACTGTTTACCAGTGAGGTGTTGACACCGCAGCCTCCTGGAGAAATGAAACGCAGTTCTTGAATGAAGCCTGGGAGCTGGTAGAAGTGAATTCAGTTGGGTTTCCTTCTGGTGACTAGCTTGGGATTCTAGACTAATCCTTTACTCTCTGAGAAGGAGGAACCTCTCAGGGCCAGGTGCACTGACACAGAAATTCTCTTTTGTCTTGCCTCCCCCCCCCCACTTCACCTCCCACCCCACTTCACCCCACACTCCAGGCCTCCTGGAGGCTCAGTGTTCAGTGGCCTTTCTTTTTGCTTCTGTGTTTGGGGGCTCTGTTCTTTCTCCTGGTGCCTTACTTCTCAAGGGCTGAGGAATCAGTGGGCTCTGCCTCAGACCTGAATGTGCTGGCCCCTTTTCCCTGAGGCCTCACTTGGAGTTTGGAGGCGGGAGGCTGGCAGGATAGAGGGTTCATGGAGAGGCCACGTTTTCTAGGCGATTAGCTTGGTATTAGAACCACAAAATGACCTCGGAAGCCCCTTGACCTCTCTGAGACTGGACATTGTGCTAGCTCTGGCTTCCTGCCCCAGAGGGAAAGTCACACCTCTCAGGGAGGGGTTCCAGCTTCTCCACCCCCCTGATTGTGCCCTAATCCTTTGCTATCTCAGAATTTCTGGATCACTTTTCTGTTATTGTGGATTGGGAAGAAAGGTGGTTTTTTGTTGCTGTTTGTTTGTTTGTTTGTTTGTTTGTTTTTGTAAGTTAGCCCAGAAGTCCTGTGGGTGGGGAATAGAATGCTGGTTTGTCTGTTTCAAGCCCCTTCCCTGGGTTGGGCGTCAGCCTCCTCCCCGACCCCAAGTCCATTTGCACCCGGCTCTTTTTTAGCTTTGCCTAGCACAAGCTGCAGGAAGAGGGGCTGAAGGATACAGTCTGAGAGGTTAGACAGACACTGCCCATGAGACTGCATGTAGACCACCAGAGGAAGAAGCTCCGGAGCAGGAGAGAAATGAACATTCCTTCGGAGGTTTTCTCTCTCTCTCTCTCTCTCTCTCTCTCTCTCTCTCTCTCTCTCTCTCTCTCCAAATCCAAATGGGTCTCTCAACCCATCTTCTGAAGTTCCTTTGTTTAGGAAACTATACTTTTATACTCACTCACCTTTATCTTCTGCACTCCAAACTTCCATTTCTAAGTCCTTGGGTACCTCAGCACCCTGAAGAGCAAGAGAAACGGGAGGAGGTCTGTCGCAGCTTGCTCTGACCGCTCCCAGGGCTAACCAAAGTTTGCTGAAACTTTTAAAGTTAAGAGACAGATGAAAGATTTGCTGAGAGGGAAAGGTCGATCATAGACCCCAGTGTTCTATCTTTCACATTAAACACCCACATCAGCAGCACCCATCAAAGGGGAGGGAAGGAGAGAGGGATGGAGAGGGCGAGGGAGAGGTTTTTCCACATGGTAAGAGGGACCACTCTCCTTAAAGTAAGAAAGGAAGAGTCAGGGCTTTGCTGAAGAGTGTGAGGGGTGTTGCAGGCTTACATTGTATAAATCTTTTCCTGTAATATGGGGACTCTCAGACAAGAGAAAACCTGAGCGAACTGTCGGCCTTTTCTTTGTCCCTGGGTAGCATAAATGGAGGAACTGGGGCCTTGGGCAGGAAAGGGGTGAGTGGGCAACGAGGTAGACTGGACCACTTTGATATTGAAAATATCTGCCAGTAAAGATATATAACCTAAAGGATAGCTGATTGTGGGCCCTCTCTGGGCTCAAGTGACAAAGACTAGGACTTTAAACTGCTCTCTGAGACGTGAGAAGGGGTACACCAAAAAGAAGAGCAATAATGGTAGTGAAAAGCTGGGGTTCACCAAAGTCTTTCATCCCCACCCCCCCCCCCCCAGGCTCACCGTGTAAGACTCCTCTTTCTCTCCTTTCCAGAGCTAAACCTTTTGGAACTGGTAGCTACTGGGACTCACTTTCCACAGCTCTAGTGGCCACCCACCACCCCAGAGGCCTTCCAATCTTTTGACCTCTCCCCTCGGTTCTCTGGGCCCTTAGCACCCCCTCTCCTCCTTCTCTCTTCCTTCTGGCCTCAGCGCCTGGTGGGTCTCCCTGGGAAGCGGTGACTGCGAGCCGGTTTGATTGGAAAACGGAGTTGGGAAGTTTCCCAGCGTGAGTTGAGCGCTGACGGATTTGTGATCGGCCATAAAACCGGCGCGTTCAGATTCGTAAATCAATCTCGCTTTTCTCAGTCTAAACGTTCGCTTTATCGGCAGCGAGAAAGCGCTCAGCTCGCGCTCACTCGGGCGCTTGTTTATTTGAACGTGGACATTTCCCAGGATCTGAAGGGTGTGCGCACTTTAACAACCTGGCTGGCTTCTCCTACCCGTCACCAAGGCTCTCCTTCTTCTTGTCTTTAAATATAATTCCTCCGTTTTAAGGATTGCTATCTTCGGTTTTAAAGATTGTCATTTCCTCATGTTCCAATTTATTCATTTATAGCCCTCCTCTCTCTCTCCTTCTCTCTCTCTATCCACCTCTCTCTCTTCCTCCCTCCCTCCTTCTGTCCCACACCCCCCCCCCAGTTTGTCTTTGGGGGAGCATTTTCCTTTTAATGGATTTGTAGCCAGGGACCTTGTAGACTTGCCCTCGCAGGAGACGGGAGCAGGGCCTACATCAGCATCAGGCTGAATTCAATACCAGTCTGTGTTCAGGATCTGGACAATCAAAGCCGACTACCCCCCTACAGAGTCTGGGCCCCGCCGGCGCCCCCTCCCCGTGGGGCTGGGGCAGAATTCCAGTGCTTTCCGCAGGGGTCCTGCTGCCTCGAAACCTCCGTGGCACACGTGGGGAGACTGTTTCTTTGGGGTGGTTACATGAAGAGGTCCTTAACCTTCTTTGAGTCGCTTTTGGTTCAGACCCTTCTAAACAAACCAGCGGAGACCCCTCATCCCCATCCCCTCGGCTCTCCCACCCTATTGCCTTTATTCTTTCCCATTACACGGATGCCCTGTCGGTCTGGTCGCGGCTACCCCAGAGCTGCTGAAGTAGATAAGGCTGGGAATGTTCAGCGTGGGGGGGGGGGCTTCTTAGGAATGCCTTCCTACTTCCTTTGCATCCCTCCCTCCACCCCCTGCCCCAACTATGGACTCAGATTCACTTATAACTTGTGAAGTTTGGGGGTTGTTTGGTTTTGTTTATTCTTGGAGAGAAAGTCCATACACCTCTCTCTCTCTCTCACACACACACACACACTGCATGGATATCTCCCATCCAAATGTATCATCCCCATCTTTTCCTCATTGATCAATCTCTATTGTCTGTTGATTGGAAGTCCAGAACACTAACACCTGGGAAATGTAGACCCTAGGCTGCCAGGCAGGCTTCAAAGCGTTCCCGCCTGTTTAGTCCAGTCTTGTTTGGGCTCTTCAGCTACCTTCATCAGTGTATTTCAGAGACTGAGATGGGGTTGACATAGGTAGAGTCTGGGTGTCTGCTTCTTTTGTATGGAAGCCGTGGTCCCTGGTCTTTTGTCTCTGGAGTCTATTATCAAATCCTCAGCAGCATTTAGTTCCCTATGGTAGTAACAATGCTAAGGGGGAAAGTCCCCTTCCTGGTTATTCTCTATCCTGGGAGCTTCAGAGTCATCTCCTCACGCTGTGTGTTTCTGAGCTTTCAAAGGTACACTACAAAAGATCAAAAGGTGAATGAAAGCCCCTAGAAATCCCACTATGGTACATACAAGGTAGCACGGACTTGCAAGTCTTCCTCTTCTGTGGGTTCCCTTAGATACACTGTTGATGAGTTCGCAGAGAGTGAGCAGGTCCTGCTAAAATAAATACCCCAGTAGTAGGGGCACAGAATGGAATTGGAAGGGGAATTTCAATTCTAAAGGATACAACTAGGAAGCTGAGAAAAATCAGGGGCTTGGAGAAGGGCTCTATGCCCACCCCACCCCCACCCTGACGCCCCAGCAGACTATTCTGCACCTCTAGGAACTAAGCAGAAGCAGGAGGAGAAGGGAGAGAGGAGAGGTGGGCTGTGGGTAAGTGTGTGCCTGTGGGGGTAGGGAGTTATAAGCAGAGTACATATAGCTGTGCTTGTGGGAGAGAGACCTTGCTACTATTCCATTGGTGGGTTGGGGGGAACCTATTTTACAGGAAAATTTCTCCTCATGAAGGGGAAGGTCATAGTGGTCCTTTGAGCCTGAAATCGAAAGACCCCCTTCCCCCTCCCGGTCACGTGATTCATTAAATAATTAATGCCGAGGTTGCAGAATAGATATGTATTCGTCAGGAAAATCGCAGGCTCGGTCTCCCTGTTTCTGACGTCCAATTCAACTGTCCTTTGAAAAACAAGCCTGTACCCTGAGAAAAAAAGAGAGAGAGAGAGGGAGAGAGGGAGAGAGAGAGAAAAAGAAAGGGAGGCATCAGTAAAACAGCCCCGCAGCTGGAGCCACACCGCGGGCTGGGGTACTGTAAGTAGAAGGGATTTTTCACTACCTACCGCGCCTTATATGTCCATGTAAATTTATTGTTTGTTATTAATGTTATTGTCGTAAAATGTGACAAATAGCCATCTTCATTTCCTGCCATTTCTCTTCACAGGATGCTCTCTGTTTATACCCATTGAGGCATTGCGTAGAGATTTTAGGAATATTTCTCTCTCTCTCTCTCTCTCTCTCTCTCTCTCTCTCTCTCTCTCCTCCAACCTTTTTCTTGATTTATAGCAATATGGGTGTCAGCTTCTCAGCCAGCATGCCAACCATTGTGTGTGTGTGTGTGTGTGTGCATGTGCACTCGCGCGTCTGCATGTGTTTGTGAGTGAGTTGTGTTGTTTATGGCCATGTCTTCGATAAATCATTTCTCACAGAAAATGATGTAGAAGCTGGGCTGGTTCTGTGGCTGGGAGAGAGTCGTTCTTGGAGGCACTTCCTCCCTCTCTGCTCTGCTCCCAGGAGTTGGTTATTTCGGACGATTTACAGCAATACATCAGCAGTTAATATGAAGGCTCTATAGCTGGAGGTTTTAAATTACAGCATCTGTGATTATCAATTAAGATGAGATTTGTATAAATTTGGTAAACCAGAAATGCCTCATTGGCATATAAACCCAGTCAAAGATCATGACCTAATAGAAAAAATGATATTTGCAAGTCCCATAGAGGCAACAATCCAGCGGCAAATAATGCTGAATTCTGCAGCGATCCCCCCCGCCCCCCAGGAGTTTGAAATCTCTAACTCCAGCCCTGGGTGGATAAACACTACTCTGAAGGCAGAAGGAAGCTGGGGGCAAGAAAGGTGGAGGCACTGGAAGAAATTACAGGACTTTAAGGCAAAGATTTTTGTATTTGATGGGGACCCAATAGAAATGCTGTGCAATTGATAGTGGGCAGGGGGAGGGCCGTCAGGGTACTAAAGCTGCATTTAAAGATTTGGTATGTATGGGGTTATTGAGGGTGGAGAAGGAGCTACCTAATTTGGGGGAGACAATGGAGGCTGGCAAAGGGTGAAGGGCAGGGAGACAAGCTGAGAAAGCCTTGGCTTCCCACCCTCCAGGCTAACAAAACAAGGAAGTGAATTCACACCCCAGGAGCCTTCCTTCGACCTACTGAAACAAAGAAAGTTTCCTGGGCAGTGAGAGACTCTCGTGTGTGTGTGTGTGTGTGTGTGTGTGTGTGTGTGTGTGTGTGTGTGTGTGTATGTTTGGGGGCATAAAAGTGGGAGAAGTTCTCTTAAGTTTTTACAGAAAGAAATATTTTAGGAATCAAGTGGTCCTGGAAAGTTGAAGAGTGTTCCAGAATGTTGGGTGTGTTTCTCTGCCTTAACCCTCAGCCAAAGACTGAGCAGTTAGGGTGCATATCAAGGCACGGGGGAACTGGTCACTTTCCCTTGGTCCTTCATATGGAGGAGAGGTTGCTGGTCAAGAGCAAAGTCAGATGTGACAGCAACTTTCTCCTTCTCCTCCTCCTCCTCCCCCTCTCCCTCCTCTTCCTTTCCCAGACAGAGTCCCTCAGTGTAGCCCTGGCTTTCCTGGAACTCCCTCTGTAGACCAGGCTGGCCTCAAACTCACAGAGATTCACCTGCCTCTGCCTCCCAAGTGCTGAGATTAAAGGCAGGCGCCACCACTGCCCAGCTCAGACGTGTCTTCTTGGGGACACCCTGTTCTACGTCCCAAACTTGTGATGGATAAGATGCAGAGCCTCTGCCAAGTGGTCCAGCCTGCCAGCTGCTCTTTCCTGGCTGGAGTCAGGCCAGCTGACTTTATAGTCACTATTATCTGTGATATTTAACTCTGCCTGCTAGTGTAAACCTTTGAGCAGGAAAATTAGAGTGATGCTGTACAGGTGTTAATTATTCATGGCATCAGCCTCATGGAGCGGCAACACAGGCCCCAGCTCATGCAGCGTCCAGGAGCTTACTCTACACTTTGCTCTGAGAGTTGAGTCCTTGTCCCTCCTGGCTAAAAGGAGATTTGAGGGTGAGTGGCTGGCGGGTCAAGCCTCCCAATCGGCGTCTGGGTAGAAAGAGATCTGGAGAGAAGAAAGCCAAGAACTGAGGCTGGGATGTGCTTATCCGGATAAAAGGAACTGGGAACAGTCTGGACTCAGAGACAACTCACCAGAGCCAGCAATTGTGGGGAGAGAGAATGGTTGGGAGAAGTATTCAGGAGTTGGGACCCCCAAGCCTTTTAGTTCCATTTTCCATCTACACTTAAGTGTTAGGGAACCCCAGTGTGAGAGGCAAGCATTTTTACTTTTCAACTAGTGTGTGTTTTTACACGTTCATGTGTAACGGTGAAGAAGGTATATTTACCCCCATTTGGTGCCCCAGAATTTAGGCCAAAATCTTGGGGTCTCTAAGAGGGAGTAAGACCTGTCCCTTCCTCCTTAAAAGGGGAAAGAATAAGAAGGAAAGAGGGTAGAGCTTCAGCTGCGCTAGCTTCCAAACTCAGCCTGCCTTAGAGGATAAAGAACAGAAGTGAGAAGCCTTCTATTTGGGGGAGCAGATCATAGCTAAGAGGAGGCTGCTGGCAGTTGGTCCTATGAGCCCCTACCCCCATGTTTCCAGCTCCTCTTCTACTGATCCCCCACTTTCCCCCTTGCCGCCTTTCCCTATGAGATCTGCACCCCCTCCCCAGCATTTTCTTCTCTCTTATGACTTTCCTTTGTCTCCTCTGGGCCTGGGGAAAGGAGATGGCACCGATACCCTTCCCCCCAACCCTCATACAGACTTCCCCAGGAGACAAAACAAAGAGACCACCCTTTATTACTATTATCTTTCAGGCCTCTCTTAAACCCCCTTGTGTGAGGCCTGGCGTTCCACACTCAGGCATCTAGGCCTTTCCCCAAATCAGCAAGTTTGAGAAGACTGTATTGTTGTATGTATGTATTTGCTTCATTTAGCCTTGAAGCACCCCATCTCTTCTATCCTGAATCCCCTCCCCCATCTGCTTTTATGCCACCTAGGGACAGAGTAACATGTATTTGGTGGACGGGGACTCTAGTAAAGTTGCTGATCTGGTCTTTTCCCCAGCATGGGCTCATGTCCTCTTTCTCTGTACGGTGTGGTAGCATCTATCACTGTGCCTTTAAGATGCCAGGATGCTGGGCTCCTAACGTTTTAATGACCAGATGAGTTGGATAGAAAGATGAGTGAGAGAATGAGAAGGGAGGGAGGAGAGAGAGAGGGAAAACAGCAGGCTCCCTTTTTGGGTGGGAAATCAAGGCTGAACTCAAGGACAGGGTGATGGGAAGAGAGGAGACAAAGGCCAGTCATAGGGAAAAGAGATTGTCCTGGAAGGACCAACTTCTAGGCACACACAACACAGTTAAATGAAAGAAGTGGGAAGGAAGCTGTTCATGTCACCCTCTTCTCTCTAGCCGAGACTCTCAGAGACAGAGTAGACTCTCCCACAGAGGAAAGGACCCCAGTGAGGAGAGGGGCCAACAGAAAGCCCAGAAGTGATTCCTGGAGATTCTCCAAAGTCCTTCCCAGGGCGCAATTCAGATTCGCTGAGAGAGGCAGAGTGTGAGAAGACAAAAGCGCTTGTGAGAAAGGGATGGAGGCAACAGCAGAGGACACACACACACACACACACACACACACACACACACACACACACGGAAGAGGAGAGGAGCGCAGCCTAAACCCTTTGGAAACCAGACTCCTCCAGACACCATGAGCCATTCTCCATCCCTAGTACATTAAAGCCTTCTTTACAGGAAGTTGTCAAAGCTGAGACCGGCTTAGAAACTACTGCCTGTAGAGTAGGCCCTAAACCGAGTGTATCTGGGATACAATCTAACGTGCCAGGGGATGGCCAAGATGTTCCGGACACTCTAGTCTCCTCCATCCGCCATTGGTACCTTGATCACTGGGATCTTTCCTAAAACAAATGCCTTCCCGGAGGGGAGATTGGAACAAGGCTCTGAAACCTGGGGTGAAGAATCCTCCTTCCTCGGCTTCTCTTCCCTCCTGTGAATGTGGATTTTGTGTCTCTCTCTCTTTTTTTTTTTTTAACTCCCTTCCGAAGCCAAGGAAGAGTTGATTTTACAAGAACTTTCACCTCCAATCCACACCTCTTTCCTTAACCCTCTAATTTAACAAGCGGATGTTTCCTTTTCTGATCTCCTCCCTCCCCCCATCTTTCAGGAAAGAAAAAGAAAAGGGGAAAAGTTCCTACCAGCCTAAGGAGCTTTAGAAAGCCTGAAAGGGAAATGGAAAAGCAAGCCAGCCAGCCAGCCATCTTTTTGGCCCCCCAGTCCTTCCCAGTACCTCTGTAGCCCAGGCTCTCCTTCCTGCACAGTACCCCACCCCCTCCTGCCCTGCCCAGGACCGTCTCCCTTTCCCTCCCTTCTCTTTCGGGTCCGACATATGGAACCCATTTCGCTGGTGACATTGAAGAGCCGCCGGTGCGCCCGCCTTCCGCCATGGCGCCCCCCGAGGACCCCGCGCCTCTCCGTGGCCCTGTCAGTCGCCACTCCTTTCGCCCGGCGACTCGGTCAACTCTCAGGTCGGGTCCCCGCACTGGCCTGGGATTCCCGCACCCGGGCGCGGGCCTTGCTGGGACCGCGGCCCGCCCGCCGCATCCGGAGCATCCCTAAGCAGGAGCAGCGGGGCGGCCCAGCCTTGCAAGCGGAACAAAGCCGGGGGCGGGGGCGGGGCGCGGGCTGGCCTCTACCCCCACCCCAGCACGGCGGGGTGCTCCCTGGGCCGAGCGACTAGGATGTGGCCGGCCCAGGCGCATCCCCAGCCGGGACCGAGGGTCCCGGGGCTGGCCGTCAGCTCCCGCCTGTTCTCCTCACCGGGCTGCTCGCCGCGGCCGGCACCCTAGTCTGAGACCGCACAGGTAAGTGAGCGGTGTTCAGTCCAGCGCCCTGAGACCGGTGGGTGTGGAGAGGGGGACGAGGATACCCCCTGTCCCCAGTCAGCATCTGAATTCGAGACAAAGATCAGAGCAACTTAGAGGAGGTGTCATGGGACTGAGAGTGTGGTCCAGGGCCCTAGTGTGTAGGGCGAATGTAAAGGAATGTGGAGGTGTACCTGTGGGTAGACAAGATCCGACCAGGATTTGAGAAACTCTCAGGTTCAGGATGGATAGAGACTTTGGAGGGTTTTCCAGGGGGTGGGGGTGGTAGCTGTGGGTGGTGAGAGATATGTGGGGCTGGGCCTGGCTCCCACAGCCCAGCTGCCACCGTGGTCCAGCCCTTTAGCACCTAGGAGTTATTTGAAGCTGAAATTACAAGGGCTTTCGCTGAGGCTGGGTGTTAAGCTGAGAAGGTAGGAGAGGGCTTGATTTATGGCTTTCGGAGAAGCTGTGTTTACTATCTGCCTGCTCTGGAAACCAAAAACCAAACAGAGAAGAGGCGGGAGAAGCCCTTTTCCTTGGAGTGGGAGGCGATGCCAGGCTGATGCATTGGGATTTATTTTCTCAGATGTGAGGAGACCCTAGGCATCACCTCTTTACAGGCAAAGGGTGTGGTGCTTCTGTGAGGCAATAAGGAGTGTGCAGACACACACTTGTGGAGATGTGTTCATGTATTGTGGGAGTGGGTCTGCACACTGGGGCATGTACATATATATATGTATATATATGTATATATGTATATATGTATATATGTGTATATATGTATATATGTGTATATATGTATATATATATATATGCTCTGACTGCAATTTGCTTGGATGTGTTACAGTTACATAGAATCAATTTGTGAGAGTGGAACAGGGAGCCGGGGTGAGACTGGGTGTCCTCTGCTCCTGGTACTTTGGGATGGGGTAGCTTTGGATACCATTCACTGTCCCTTTAAGTTGTCCACGAGGTCCTGCTTCTCCTGCCCAGTCTTTCTTTCCTCACAAAGTCACAGGCGGCACAGCCTGCTAGTCCAGGCCTCTGGCCACTGTCCCTCTTCCTCTCCTTCTGTACTGCCTGTCCACACCCACGCTGGCTCATCTTCACTTTGGATCTCTAACTTTGTAGTGGGACACTAAGAATTGAGCAAATTTGGTTGGGTGAAAGGGTGTGGGGAGACATGGTGTAGTGAGGGAAATGGGGGGGGGTGGTGATTGGAGTCTGGCTCTTGGAAGGATTGGATCCTGCTATTACTGCGAGCATTTTTCCAATCTCTGTTGCGGGGGGTGGTGGTGGTGGTCAAATGACCATGATCAAAAGGCAGGAACCATGTAGGATGGTGGGGGTGGGGAGAAAAACATTTTGACCCTAGATAGTTATTTCCGCAGGCCAACTAGTGGCTCTTGTGTCTCTGTCCAGACACCGGCTTTGCCTGCAAATTGTTTCGCATTAAATTTTCTCAGCCACAGAATTATCTTTCCTCGCCTCCAGCTAAACTTGCATTTTTCCACCAGACACTTGGGCCCGAACCAATGAAATCTGAGAGGAAGCGGCTGGGCCCTAAGTGGCCGTAATTTAATTGATTTTATCATAAATCATCAACTTGATGAAGAACCCGAGGTTTCAGTGAAGTAAATTGATATTAATGGGAGTTTCTTGAAATGCAAACCCACTGCATTGTTGGGGCTTCTTGAGCTGAGAAGGTGGGTTACATGTTTCTCAAGGGCTGGGAGCTCGACCTGGAGCTCAGTGCAGCTTGGGGTGGATGTGGAGAGGACCGGGCTTGGAGGGGCAGCTGCCTGCAGATGGATCTCTGGGGGAACACGGCAGAGAAAGGAACTTTGTTGGGATGGGAGCAAATTCTGACTCTGAGGACAGCCCCCAACTCATTGACCATCCTGGAAATGCTGGTTGTCAACTGGGGGAGGGGGGACAACAGGGGAAGCTGGTAGGTGTGTGGGCAGAGGTGGGGGCATGGGGTGAGAAGGCCAGGCTGGTACAATGGGCTCATTGATGCCTGGTTAAAAATTGCCAGGTTGAAGCCTTCCTCCTCTAATTATACAAATTAATTATTTACTGCTCAGATTGTTGCGTCCAAAAATAGCACTTTTGATTTGGTAAGGAGGGTAGAAAACAGCCCATCCTCCACCAGAAGAGGAGCAGTGAGATGCAGTATTTCTGTGGGCTAGAGATGACCAAGACAGGGGTGTGTGCTCAGTGGTAGGAGAATAAACATGTAAATCCCAAGAGGAAGTATTTTGCATCTGATAACAATGGCGCTGGTACATTTATTGTCTGAACTCAGTTTATTATTGCTTATTGTTACTCGTATTTACATATTTACACGACACAGAGAATTACTAATGTTCAGCCTGAAAGAGAACCTTGGAGATCATTTAGCTTAATCCTCCTCCTCCATATAAATACCTTGGATTTAAAGAGGAGCACACTGAGGCCCAAGGAGTGCTCTGCTTCAAGTCACACAGCCAAGCTTTGATGACTAAAATCTGAGTCTCCTCGTGCTCAAGACTGTGTGGCAAACATAACTCAAGATCAATTTATTTTCCACTCTGGGCCTCACTTTCCCTATCTGCTACCATGGCAGAGTTGGACTGGACACCCCAAGTCCAGTCTGCTCTTGGGTACCCCTCTGTATCTCCATCCTTTATGGGATACCACTTAGGAGCAACTTCGTGTATGTCCTGGAGTTCTGTGGGCATCTGACTGTAGAAGTTACTGCAGGGTGTGTTTGCAAAATTCTGAGTTTGTCTTTGCTTGTACCTCTGGAAAATAAGTCCTCTAGATTGTCTTTTCAAGGAGTCCCTGTTCTCAGGGAAGAAGGGAAGGCCAGGTCAAGGGCAATAGAAGGCTAGGTAGTTGGAGTGAGCTAGGATTGGCATAGGGTCTAAGGCAGATGGGCAGATGGGGCGGGGGAGGGGGGTTAGCTTCACCAAACAAGACTCTTTGCATGTCAGATGCTAGGCCAAGGCTGGAGTTGTCCAGAATTCAGTGTTTTGGAGTTCTGAGGTTCCTCACCTCACTCTAGCCCAGGGCCTGAATCGTGGGTTTACAGTTTAGAATCTGTGAAAACAGGTGCAGCTTCTCCACAGATTCACCCCTGACCCCTGGACACTCAGACCTTCTGTATCCGGGAGAGGCATCTGTAAGTCAGCCTAGCACCATGCTGACTGTCCTTCCAGGGTGACTAGGACAGAGGCCAGCAAGAGAAAGCTCTCTACTTGGTTTTTGCTCTGTTTTCCTTCTCTTCTTCCAACTGCAGAGACATACAGCTTTAAGGCAGTGGCTTCTCGGATGCACAGCTGTGTGAAGGGCAGTTTCCTGTGGGATCCAGGCTATGAGGAGGGTGGAGGGGTTGAGGAGAGTTCTGGGGTACCCAGGGAAGTATGGCTTGGGATACCAACTCTGAGGCAGCAAATGGAGAGAGCTAGACAACAAATTTCATCTTTAGGAATCCTAGGCACTGGTCAGATAATCCACTCCTCCAAACCTATTTTATATATATATGACTGCCAGACCCAGACTCTGGCCCTGTCCCATTCTGACTTTGGCATTTTATATTTGGAGGCCTTCCACTGATTGGCCATTAATCCAGTGAGTTATTGTCTGCTAAACAGAGGTCATTGGGAGAGAGACATCCAATCTGTCAGGAGAGACCCTGCTTGCCAGCCCCACGAAGTGGACTGAGCCCTTCGGCCAGTCTTGCTACCATCTCCTCCCCTTCCCTCCCCCTTCCCTCCCCCAGCTGTCCAGGATTCACAAGTCTCTCCCCCCTCTCTCCTCTGCCTCTCCACCCTGCCTACCTTTGTCTCCACACTGGGTAGGGGTGGCGCTTGCCAGGGCTGAGCTTCTAGATGTCCCTGAGTCAGAAACAGATCTTTCATTACCAAAGAGCCTGCTGGCTGCTGATGTCACCCCAGGATTGTGGGCCCATCATTATTAGGTTCAGGGGGCTTCCACAGGCACCCAGGAGACCTCATAGGTCCTTGTAGTCTTTCTGCTCTTTCTTTCTGCCTTACCCCTCTTCTCCTGAGACCGGGGTAGGGTGGCACACCCTGGATTTTCTTTTCTTCTCTCCTTGGGACGGGCGGGCCTTCTCTCCTTCCTGGAGTTATCATCAGCTGCGTCTACACCCGCCTTGGGGAAAGCGCCCAGATCCTCTCCTTCCTTTGTTCCCTTCCCACTCAAGCATTTTTAGAGAGGGACGAGGGACTAGTCTACAAAGCCATCTTCATTAACGATAGATACCCTCCTTTTACAAACCTTTAAGCTTTAAAGTCTTTATTAATAGTTAAGAGGAAATGGAGATGTGCATGAACTTTACAGTACTCGGTGGCTGCCACCAAGTTGGACGGCCACACTAGAAAAGAGCGTGGGACAGGGAACCCAGATAAGGGTGAGCAAAGAGTAAATTGCTAGACACCAGCCACGTCTCCAGCAGGTCCAGAGGGCCTGAGAAGTTTTCTTCTGTTTAAGCTGAGATCGGGACCCTGGGTCACCAGAAGACTGAGAGCAGAAATTGGTTTTAAAGGAGCCAGCCCTATTTGCTCTTACTGAGATAATTTTTGTTTACTCTTTGATGGATTTTTTTTGGGGGGATGGGTAGGGATAATTGCACTGAGGTTCACAAGGGTGGGCAGGCAGTGACTGACCACTCAAAGGTTGCTTACAGTGAGTGCTCCTGCTCACCCATTCCTGAGTACCTAGGAGAAGTCGGGGAAGAGAGGACCAGAGCTCTCGCTCTGTCTCTACAGAGAGAGAAAGGATGTCTGCAAAGGGGGATGCTTTCCTCCGTTTTTTTTGTTTGTTGTTTGTTTTTTACACTTACTATTAATTTTTGCCTTTATTAGTTCACATTAGCTGTCTGTCTCTTAATTTTTTCACTTTTCCTCTTTCCTCTTTCTCTCCCCCTCCCCCGACAAAGTTACGAAGTTCTTGGACTCCAGAAGAAAGGTGGTCTGTCTCTAACTACCCCTAAACCAGGCCGGCTGTCCTAACCTGTCTTCTGTCAGACCCCAGAGACTACTCTCAGACCCTTCTGAGGTCCTCAAGCTCCTTACCCTCCCTTTGTTTCGTAAACTTGAAAAGACTCCTAATCTTTCTGACCAAAACAAGCCCTCTCACCACTGCTGGTTCTCCTCTGTACCCTGCCGTCTGTCTCCCAGCTTCATGGGGCAGCTCCCTGTGGCCCAGAAAAAAAAGGCAAGCTAGAAACCAAAGGAGGCTCTAACTGTCTCCCGAGTATTTCAAATGGATGCTGTTCTCAAGAATTGATCAGGAAACCTTAGATTCAGCCCCTACCCCACTTGGGGGTGCATATCCTCTGGAACTTTCTCCCAGCTCTGTTCCTGGATCCCCAGTCTCCCTTTTGCTCCCATCCCCTCTCCTCACCCACAAGGGAGGAAGAAGGCTTGGGCAGAGAGGGTCTTTTGCTCACTCTGGAGCACTTTCCCAGAGCAGCTCCTAGCTGCAGTGGCTAGGTCACACGTAGGCTCTTTGGTTATTCCTTCAGACAGAGTTTGTGCAGTCTGGAAGATGACCAGATACTCTTCTCAATTTCATAATAACCACCCCCTAGCCAGTGGTGGGAACTTTTAGACGAGCTGGAGAGTCTGAAGTACATAAAAAAAAAAAAGTTTTATTTTAGGGAACTAGAGAAAAGAGTTAGTTGTCTAAGTTCCCTGAAACCTCTGGAAGCACCCTTGGCCTGAGCTGCTAAATCATCAGGCCTAAAATTCTTTGGCATCTTACCCTTTAGATCTCTTACCAGAGTTGTTGGGTATCAAAACAGTTCCTCAGGAGGCTCCTGGCTTGAGCCCCAACACTTCAACATTTTTTTCTCTTGAGACTATTGATAAAACAGCAAATTGGCTCCCATCTTCTCTATTTAACCCCTCAACTCCCATCTATGCCCAGCCACCAAGTCTCTAAGGAACTACCAACTCTGGGCAGACAGTAGGATCCCAGGTATCACACCTAGGGTTCTGCATATGACTCCTGTTGCTGAAGGCCACAGGTTCCTTCTGTGTTAACAGGCCCCAGAAAACCAATCGCTGCAGCCAATTTGAAGTGATTTGATGGGCTTAGAAATAGTGTGTGTGTGTGTGGGGGGGCTGGAAGCCAAGAGCCATCCCCATTTTCACTCTTAAAGAACAGCTTTTGAGTGGGGAAGGGGGTAAGAGAGGCATTGCTAGAGCCAGACCAACCATGCTCCCCGGGAGAGGGGACAATAGTGGGAGATGTCTCACCTCTGTTCCCCCAGGCCCACCTCCTTTCCTGGTGCATCCAGATGGCAAGGACTGGAGTGTCCCAATCAGGAAATCGGCACAGGGTGCTGGCTGGATGTGTCTATCCGAAGTTAAGAGAACCAGTTTCCAAGCTGTCTGTCCACGTAGAAAAGAGACACCAGCAGCCTCCTGTGTCAGCCCCTAAGTCCCCGAGTCAGCAGTTAGGCAGCCTGCAACCCCTCGGCTTGAAGAAATGGCCTGTGCTCCTTTTTTTTGTCTTTCGCCTCCACCGCCAATGGCTCTCTCCCCACCCCCTGTCCCAAATTTGCAGACACCTACATTCCTGGCTCCCGTCTTCCTCCCACAGGCCTCCTCCTTGCCTCTGCCTGCCCTGCTCAAACACACCCTAAGAAAACTTTGAGCTTTTGTAGACTTCTTCACTTGTGCCAAGAGTCATAAATCTTGCCACGCAGAGCGGAGTCGTAGTAGAGAAACAAGCAGGTTTGCCCTGAGCAGTCATCATCATCATCATCTTCTTCTTCCATTCTGTCTGCCAGTGCATTTGAAAGGAAGCCCTTCTGGAGTTCTTCTCAGGAGTACAAATGTCCTTCTCACCTCCTAGCCCCTTCTGCCTGTCCTGAGCTGAGAATCTTAACAGAAATTACTCAGTGAAGTTCTCAGAGCCCTTCTCTTGACCGTCTGTCTGGAGCTCACAAACCACACGGTCTTTCCTTTTGTCAACCTCGCATCAACCCTACTCCCCCTGCGAGATGCTCTTTCTGGGTTTTTTAATCATCACTCACCGCTAGTTGTCTGTTCTAAAAAAAAAAAAAACAACCCGGGGGGGGGGGGGGGTGAAAAAAAGTCTGGCCTTGCCCCCTCCCCCATTAGAGACTGGGCATGGAGATTTAGGGGGCTGGGGTGGAGAGGATGTAGAGGAGAGAAGGATCAGGGACTGAGAGATTCAGCAAGAGGGCCTGAGAGTCAGCCAGCAGACTCTTAAAAAAAAAAAAGAAAAAAAAAAAAAAGTCCCTGTGTGCCTACCATGAATGAGCACAGGAGGGGCACCCAGCGCCCCTGGCCCAGCCAGGCCAGCCTCTGACTAGGTCTCCAGAGGCCACTTCTCGGATTAGCATAATGGTCCAGTAGTGGGGCCTGAGTGGGGCGGGTGTGTGTGTGTGGTGGGGGGGCAATCTGTGAACTCCACCAGCTTTCTCTGCATTTTGTTCTCTTCCTCTCCCATCTCAATGCAAAAAATTTTACCTGTTTTTAAAACAAAACAAGACAAGACCACCCTCTACTTTCTTTGCTCTCTTATTTGGGGGAGGGGTACTCGCCCCCCTCCCCCAGCGCTCATCACCACAATCACCTTCTTTCCTTATCAGGCATCTATGCTTGCTAAAGGGGGAGAGGTGGGGGGGTGAGCTTGTGTGTGTGTGTGTGTGTGTGTGTGTGTGTGTGTGTGTGTCTGTGTGTGTGTGTCTGTGTGGTTTTTTTCCCTGTGCAAAAGCAGAGGCCATTGTTACGGAGAGTAGGGCGTACCAGTCTTATAGGGCAACCACACTGTGGCGGCTTGGCCGAGCTGAAGCCCGGAGCTGGATTCTCGGCGAGCCGAGCCTCCCAGCACCGTTTGGTCTGCTATTTTTTCCCCCGCTCCCCTACCCCTCCCTCCTGCGCACCCCCGCTCCAAAGCCGAGTGAATTGAAGCGGACGCCGCGCGGCTCCTCTGGCCGGTCTGCCCCTCGGGCTCCCCAGCCGGGGTGGCTTTGGGGAGGGGGGGCGACGCAGCTTTAAACAGTGGTCTTTTTTTCCTTTGCCTTCAAGGAGGGGAGATTTCTCGCCTGCCGCTCGCGCTGAGGCTCGATGTGAATATATATTATGTCTGCCTGTTCTCCCCTCGTCGGTGGCTAAGGTAAGCCGGACTGAAATAGGCTATCAGTTTGTGAATGGCGGAGAGTATGTCTCAATGATTTATGGCCCATATGACTCCAATCTCGGTTCAAGAAGAGTTCACAAGCTTTAAGCTTCCTTCCACGCAGCGACTGTCTCTCTCTCTCTCTCTCTCTCTCTCTCTCTCTCTCTCTCTCTCTCTCTCTCCCCCCTCCCTCCCTCCCTCTC